>OY992877.1:90996725-91161725 GCA_963921405.1 Cepaea hortensis | reverse complement strand
CACACCACAGTTCTCTCAACTCACATCTAAGAAGGTATCAAATCACATCAAGAAAAGTTATTTCATTCGGGGTTGTCTCAACGTTTGATAACTGAAATGGTGTCAACGTTTGATAACTGAAATGGTGTCAACGTTTATTGAAATAACTGCATAATAATCAGACCATGGATCACTCTACAAATTATGATCGTTTCTATGTCCCTCACGCGTGTGTACTGTATGCTTTTTCGTTAGCAAATACGCCGCGTGTACTTAACCTACAGAATAAACGCCTGTAAATGGAACTTTGTTTAAAGTTAAAGTGCAACATAATTCTCTTTCAGAAATGTAATAGTTGTATTTCAAATACAGGCGGTTGTCAAAACGAATCAGTCAGCTTGACATCGGATATGCTGTATGTTGAGTGTAAGTACCGCATTGAATACAAAACACCGATAAACATTCATAAAATCTATAGTTACCCATCATTACTGTCAGGTCTTAGTCAGATATGACTGAGCTACCGTATGACAGTAGGTGGTACTACCTGCTTTCTGTTAGCGTCGAATGTTGGGCGGCGCTTACCAAACCCGACACCCCACATTGTGCCAACGGCTTCGGGCAGAAGAGCGCAATTGGGAGGGTACTAGCCTTATCCTGGTGAGAGGAAATGCAACCTAAAGACAACATGTCATGGCAGGGCAGAACAGGCCCTAAGCCTTGGTTAGCAGCTGGTCTAGGATCGAAGCTCCGACAGGCGGAAAGTTAAAGAATTGCTTTGCTGATACTACAGCTTCTGCAGCTTGTCTTGTTCCAGATGTATAGGCGTTACCTTTCCTGTAGAGTGAACTAGGCAGGCCAAGAGAGGGATCGTCCTCCATGGGCAACACATGGTCTCTCTATTTTAGCCCAGGCTTTGTTCTATGGAGAGGCAATAACTCCATCCCTGGTCTTACCTGGTCTCGGAATCAAAGCGAGAGGTAACATTTATGGGTTATAAGTCCTTGTCAATTTTCGTAGACATGGGGTCGCCACGGGTTGCCTCTGACGGTGGGAGACATCTACAAGTGTCACTGATCAGCTACCGCCCGTCTCAAGCTGGACAGCCCCAGGCCTATTGGGTGATGATCCGCCACAGCCTGCCAGCTTCAATGGGTGCTTGGGGCTAGGACAAAATCTGAATAGCAGGCTGTAAAACCAATGCACTGAGAACTAATAAACAGAAACACAGAAACCTTAAGTTACGGCTTGCAACCTGGAACGACAGAACCATGTGTCCAGGATTTTCCACTGACTTGACGAATATTGACGATGTGAGAAAAACGGCTATGATTAATGCCGAACTGAATCGTCTTAACATTGATATTGCTGGCCTGTAGGAGACTCGCCTCGCCGAGGAGGGCTCACTCAGAGAAACCAATTACACCTTTTTGGGAAGGGTAGAGGGCAGGCACAAAAAAGGCAATATGGTGTTTGCTTTCAGTGAAGAATTCGCTACTGGGAATGATTGAAATTCCAGCAGAAGGTAATGAAAGACTATTATCCCTGCGCTTGGCAACCTCTTGTGAATTTGCCACCATTATTACTTCATATGCACCGACACTCGCTTCCTCTGATGATGAGAAGGGTTCGTTCTATGAGGAGTTAGACTCTGTGATCAAGGTAGTTCCAAAATCCGACTACATTTATATGCTCTGTGATTTCAATGCTCGTGTGGGCAATGACTCGAGTTCATGGCCAGTGTGCCTTGGAAAATACAACATCGGTCGCATGGATGAAAATGGGCAAAGGCTGCTGGAGCATTGCACCAGAAATGGCCTATGTATTACAAACTCCTTTTATTATAAACAAAAAAGCTGTATAAGGTCATATGGAAACATCCAAGATCCGGCCATTGGCATCAGCTGGACTTCATCATCACACGGAGACAACATCTGAACCATACATCATTAACGCGAAGTTACAACAGCGCTGACAGTGATGAGGGTTAGACTGAGACCAAAGATAATCTACACAGCTAACCATAAATCTAGCCCCAGGATTAATTTTAGTTAGTTAGTTAGTCGAGTTTCCAACTTCACGGCAACGGGTTGTCCCCATTATTTTCCATTCCTGTGCCAGTGCATCACACAAAATGCTCCCCACTGTCCAATGTAAAAAGTGGAATAGACAGGAGCCTCGGCAATCCAACAGCCCGCATACAGGTACACTGTGCAAAAACCGCAGTTCATCGTCGATGGACTCGGCAGTCACCAGAAAGACCTCACTAACCCGGGTTTTCTCACATGGCTCGGTCTTTTACCGTTGTTCCGAACATGCAGGTCACTGTACAGGACAGATGTAGAAGCATTCCACGCGAATTTCACAGCTCACAGTGCCGCCCACGCACTCACTTAGTAGCAAGGCGACGGAACCATGTACTACCAGTCCAACATGAGGAAATTGCGACTGCAAACCGTAGCTACAAGCATAAACAAGCCACAGGCCTTAACGGTTCAACGCCTCAATGCTATTTTGGTGACCGTTAGCACTCACGACCCAGAAAAGTGCTTTGAGTTTCAACAGCAACTTAAAGACACTTTCACTGATACATCAGAAAATTTTCCAGTAAGTGAAAAGTGGGGTAAACTTACGGAAACTCTTTATAATATATATTATAACTCTTTTATAAAACTGCGGTAGGGGTTTTCGGCACTGTGGATCACAAGAGGCAGGACTGGCTTGCGGCAAACAGCCAGACTCTGCCGCCCTTGATTGATAAAATGAAGATAGCTGTCTTAAGAAACAAGGAAAGAACAACGCGTAACACTCTCAGTGAGCTGAAGCAAACTAGGAATGATGTGCAAAAGGCTTCCAGGCAGCATGCAAATAACTATTTGATCACGTTATGTGAGTCAATTCAAAACGCAGGTGGTAAGGGAAACATCAGAAGCATTGTATGAAGGGATAAAGAAAACCTGTGGTCAAAAGAAGTGCACCACTGAAAACCTTGACTGGAGAAATCATCACTGATAAGAAACAGCAGATGGATAGATGGGTAGAGCACTATTTAGAGCTTTACTCAAGTGAGACCAAACTAGCGGATGATGCCCTCAACGCGATAGAGGCCCTGCCATCTCTTGACCACCTGAATACACTTCCTACCATAACAGAAGTTAAGTGTGCTATAAATGAACTTGCATCTGGGAAGGCTCGGGTAAGAATGGGATTCTAATAGAGGTTATCAGAAGTGGGCAAGACACACTCACTCTATAGATCCACCAGCTAATAGAGCTATGCTGGCGAGAAGGACACGTCCCATAGGATTTCAAAGATCCAAGCATCATGACACTGTACAAGAACAAGGGCGATCGAAGCGATTGTAGCAACTATAGGGGTATTAAAAGACCCAACGCAAGGCGGTCTGCTGCCAAATCGCCCGCAGCTGTGTTTCGAACTGGGTATGCGGGATTACGAACTGTGTCCGTAAACCCTTTGCCACGGAGCCGGTATTGTGTTGTAAACTGTCAATATTGTTGCTACGGACCTTATGAGCGTTAAGCCGTGACATCACAGTGCATACGAGCATGGTGGCGTCATAAGAACAGTTTAAAGATGGACACCCCACTTTTGATCAGCACCAAAAAGGAGCAGTGATCTATTATCCGTTTTGTTTTTTCATCAGTGAAGAAGTGAATCCTATATACCTTCATCGACGAATGGACGCTCAGTATGGCGATCCTAGCCTGTCAATCCAGTAAGTGTATGAATGAGTGGAGTAGGAAGTTTCAAAACGGCGTGACTTCTGTGACAGACTGCTCACGACCGGGTCAGACACACCGAGTAGTGACTGGCCCCAGAGTCGATTTTTCTATAGGAATCCAAACACTTTATTGGCGCTAGAGGATTTGCATTGAATGCAGTGGTGACCACATCGAAAACTGATACATTTGTTCTTTACTTTTTCAGAATATATTCACACACACACACACACACACACACACACACACACACACACACACACACACACACACACATACACACACACACACACACACACACACACATTTAAGGTTTTCATTTGAAGCCTCCTAGTATAAAACTGCTATTAATGGGTGCGTCTCTAGAGCGAAGGAAGGGACGTCACAAGAGATAATATGCAAATCGAAAGCCATTTGTAGGTATCTGGACTTTAACGATGATGATGATGATGATGATGATGATGATGATGATGATGATGATGATGATGATGATGATGATGATGGCTGTTATTATTGTTATTGTTGTTGGTGGTGTTATATCAAACGTACACACAATCGACACAAACAATGGGAAGCCTCGCTAGGTGTCGAACGATAGTCATGTGTTTGAATCCCAATAGAGGCGGGTATTGTATTTAACAACTGAGATGGACTTTCACATCGAAAAAGTTTAAAATGTGAACCAGGAAATGTTAATGGCAGTAAAGCTTACCGGCGTAATATTGACAACTTAATCCATCTAGTGTCGTTTGGTCTATCAATATGTGAGGCTAGCATGATATAGCATATACACCTCAAAGCGGGAAAGTGTCTTTGACCTTTCTTTTATACAATTCTCCATGACCAGAAAATGAAGAAACGAATGGCACAGGGGAATGAAGCAATGCATTTCATACGTAGACTTTTAAATACTGAGTTAGTTATCTTTGCGAAATTGTTAATAAACATGAAGTTTTAGGAAGTTATCGTTTTTACTACTATTACTGCTACTGCCTTCTCCGTGGCGAAGGTGTTATGGGCGCAGTTCGTAATCCCGCATACACGCGTTCGAAACATAGCAGTGGGCTATTTGGCAGCAGACCGCCTTACTTTAGTTTTTTTACGAAATTGTGTGGATGCCGGTTTTTCAGAAAACAATGACAAATTACTGAGCGTAAACTTGCCAAGAGATCACAAACAGTAGAACAATATTGGGGTTGACTGCGACGTCCTGTAAAGCATATGCAACTAACTTTTTTACAACTACTACTAGTACAATAAATTTTTTTTTTTTTTTTGGTTCTCATATCCTTTACAGGACATCGCTGTCAACATAAGCATCTTTCAGCTGATTGTTGATTTCTTGGCAAGATTACGCTTAGAAGTTTGCCATTGCTTTCACTACAATAACTACAACTACAAATAAAGCACTTTAAAGAAATAATTTATATTGAAAATATGCAAAAACTATAAGAATATCGACGACCAGTTAGGAACATTTTAGTGTATAAAAGTATATGTTAGAAAAGAATATGTACTATCCCCGGGTATTACAAGGGCATTTGACTCTTATAAAGTGAGTCGTAAAACCAAGAATATCGTCTTTGTCGTCATCAGAAGAAGAAGGGGAAGAAAAAGAAGTACAAGAAGCTAGACTAATAAGAAAATAATAAGAACCCGTTAAATCATAAGGAAACCGAGGTCATGATGATGATGATGATGATGATGATGATGATGATGATGATGATGATGATGATGATGATGATGATGATGATGATGATGATGATGATGATGATGATGATGATCATGATCATGATGATGATGATGATGATGATGATGATGATGATGATGATGATAATGATGATCATGATCATGATGATGAATGCAATCTTCGCTGTTAAAAACATATGACCTGAATACACAATTTAAAACACTATTTATCAAATGGAACAAGCAGCACATTGAAAAACGCGTGGCTAAGTTCCAGTATCTGATATCATTACTTGATGAACGGCATGCATTGTTGTGAAGAATGTTCTATTTCTCGACTTTGACGATTACTTTGTGTCAACAGAGGTAATATGTCACAGAGGTAGTATTTCAACAGAGGCACTATGTCAACAGAGGTACTATGTCAACAGAGGTGCTACGTGTCCTTCATCCCTCCCCCTTCTGTCTCGCTTTGTTTGAGAGTCCATGAGATAATGAAATACCTAACGCCTGTGGAAGAAACATTATCAACATTGGCCTAATCCCAGGGGGACCGTGTGTGCTGTGAAAAACCATGACCTATTCACATTTTATTATGTTTCTTCGCAGATGCGAAGTTCCAGAACTAGGATTTGCACATCCCGCTGATTTTGTTTGTTTGTTTGTTTGTTTGTTTGTTTGTTTTATTTTTTAGTTTTATTTTTTGTTATAGCTTGGAGAAGGAAATGGGATCTGTGCAGCACTGTTCCCGGATAGATGGTACTTTGGTACAGGGTCGGGAGGAAGTCTCCCACAAATGAAAGTCCGTTTCAGGAACTCTAACCGCAGATGCCCTGGAGTTCAGACTCACAGCCTCATGCAGGCTTCACAGCCAGTCATTCGATAAAACAACTAACCTGTCAATCAAACAACCAAACAAGAAATTTAAGAACCTAATAATTAACCAACCCAGTAATCAACCAATCAGCCAACCGATGAACAATCTCAACTCAGCCAATTAGCTAATCAATCAACAATCTCACCAATCAACCTATTCCATCCATCCATCATGTGCCATGCCTATAAGCGTGGGAGGTCATGTTCCACCATCTCACTCGATCACCACAGTCGTGGATAAGCTTCGTGTTCCTGTCTCAACCATGCCAAGTGGCAAAGCCATCCAGGTATTTACTTCTCGGTCTTCCCTTTGGTCTCTTCCCTTCGATCTTGCCAGTCGTCACGACGTTCTCCAAGTCATTTCTTCTCATAACATGCCCAACAAATTTTGACTGTCTACGTCTAATGACTCTAATCAGTTTACGATCTTCATTTGTTTCTTGAAGGACGTGTTCATTGGTTTTTCTGTCTGTCCATGGTATTCTTTGCATTTTCCTCAAAACTCACATTTCCACAGCCATCAGCTGGTTTTCAGCTTGACTGCTTATTGTCCACGCTTCACATCCATACAAATGTATAGGTTCTATGTAGCACTTCAACACTCTTTTTCTCGCTTCAATTGATATCTTTTTATTTGTCAGTATGTTTTTCATCTTGCAAACGGCTACCTTCGCAATGGCAATTCTTGTTCTAATCTCTTCAAGGCATCTCTCATCAGATGTTATGACTGTGCCGAGATAACTGTATCGATTCACTTGCTTAAGGATGTGCCCATTTACTCGTTTATCACATTGTGGTATTTCCTTCTTAGCAGTGGCGCCGGCTTCGTGGCTTAGAGGTTATGACTTTTCTCCGTAATCTCGTATACTCTCGTGGGTAACGTGATGACGGTGAGAATCAGCAGTGGTTAGAATCGCATCGGTAACTTACGGGGTATGTGAGCCGGCCGCTCAGAAAGCAATGGCAAACTACTGAGCGTAATCTTGCCAAGAAATCAACATACAGCTGAAAGATGCTGGTGTTGACAGCAATGTCCTGTAAAGGATATGCAAAAAAAAAGTGACGACCATAATTTGTGTCTTCTTAATATTCAGTTCTAACCCTAGTTGTTCTCTGTGTGCAATAACCGCATCTACTAAATTGTGCAGGTCCTGTTCATTGTCTGCAATCAAAACTGTATCGTCTGCATATATAATGTTATTTATGTATCGTCCCCCAATGTTGATTCCTTCCAAATCTTCTATATTTCTGAAAATATTTTCACTGTACAGGGAACAATGATCTGGAGACATTACACATCCCTGTCTCACACCTCTTATGTTAGGCTGATACTGACCTACATCGTTATCAATTCTGATGGCAGCTTGTTGTTTCCAGTATACGATGTTTATAAGTCTAAGATCTTCGTTTACTTCTATAGAACGTTCAATTACTGTTCTCAGTATAAACACAGTATTTACTGTGCCCTTGCCTTCTACAAACTTACATTGTTCTTCTCCTATTTCGGGTTGTATTTTCTTCCTAACTCTTTGCATGATAATTCTCAGCAGAATCTTCGTGATGTGGCTCATTATACTAATTGTTCGATGTTGATAGCATTCAAAGGCTCCTGATTTCTTGGGGATTGCAATAAATGTAGAATTACATAATTCAGGAGGTATATCTCTAGTATCGTATATTGCGTTCAGCAGTCTGGTAACATGGTCTATTCCATATTATTCTAAGGCAGTGATCATTTCTATTGTGGTATTATCTGTACCCGGGGTCTTGCCAGTTTTCATATGGTTAAGAGCATTCTGAACTTCCATCTTGAAAATTGATTGTCCTTCATTATTATTCTGATGATCATATTGTTCTTCTCCTGCATCATCATAAAGGTCTTTCACATAATCTGACCACGCATGTAAAATCTGATCTTTTTCTATTATGATTTTGCCATCTTTGGTTTTTAGGCAACCCGTTGGTGTGTGTGAGCTTTTGTTAGTGACGTCATTAATTCTTTTGTGCATTAATTTGGTATTCCGGGTGTTGTGTTGGTTTTCAATTTCCTTGCAATTTTCCTCAAGCCATGTTTCTTTTGCCTCTTTGCATAGCTTCCTAATTTTCCTGTGAATCTCTTCATATTTTGTTTCGGTTATTTTTGTTATTTCTTCTAACTTCCATGAGTTTTAAGATGTCTTCCATCATCCATTTCTTGCGTCCGATTATCTTAATTTTTGGGATGGTTGTTTCTGCAGCTTGGTTGACTGATTTCTTTAATATTCCCCATGAATCAACCTATTCATAAATGAGAAAATCAGTTATTCTACAGATCACCCACCAAGCCATTCAGCCTAACAGCCAGCAACCAAACAATCAATCAACCGACCAATCATCAGTCAACCAATGAATCAACTAGTTAATCAATCAACCATCTAACGTTCTCTGTTTTCACATATTAAATTGGTGATTCCTATAGGTTTGCTCCTATCAGTTTATAACGTATGTAATAATTCAGTTTTCTAATTAAATAGTGTTTTCATTAAGTTTTTTTTTTATGTCCCCCCCCCCCCCCCGGGATAGATAGATAGATAGATCCCCGGCAGGGGCTGGGCGAAGCCGGGCCGAGTCAGCTCCTCCTCCTTCTCCTCTTTCTTTTTCTTCTGCTGCATATGCAGCTGCCGCCGCTCCATTTACCGAAGTTAATTGTTAGTGGAAGATGTAAAGATCTTTCAAATGCTCTTTCTAATGCTTTTTGTAAGTTGGTCTTCGTTTATCTAAGGTTGTTCTCGACAGACAGACAGACAGACAGACAGACAGACAGACAGACAGATCCCCACCAGGAATGGGCGAAGCCGGGCGGGGTCAACTAGTATATATATATATATATATATATATATATATATATATATATATATATATATATATATATATATATATATATATTTCTTTGAGCTGAGCTTACTAGCTGTCTTCATTCAGTGCCTTGCCGGCTGGCGTGGAAGATATGACTCTCCACAAATTGCGATCTCCGATGTCATAACTCAATTCGTGTTTTGACTCCCTTCCATGCTATGATACAGGACTGTAAAGAATCTTCTCACGCTGTCTTCCTCTATCTCTCTTTCCGCAATTCTTTCCGGTTGTCATAACATGTTCCAGTTTTTGTCTTCTCATAACATGGCCCAAAAAAAAAACGAAGACTGCTTCTTTCTGTTGTTTGAGATCAGTTGTCGTTGGGACTCAGCTACGACCACATTCCTCATTTTGGTTGTCCAATTAATGTTCAGCATCCTATAAAACCACATCTCCAAGGGTTTCGTGGATTTTTACGCCTGTTTACTAATTGTCCAGGATTCGCAACCGTGTGTTAAAACTGGTTCTATGTAACATGCAAGAACTCTTTTTTCTAACTTTCAAGGACAATGACTTATTGCATAAAACGTTCTTTATTTGATAGAATGCAGCTTTTGTTCATCCTATACAGTTCTTTACCTCAGTGGTGCATCTTCCATCTGATGTTATCCATGTGTCTAGATATGTGAATTTCTGCGCCTGTCCCAAAATAACGTCCTATACTTTGATTGCACATTTAGGCACAATCTGTTTCTTTGATATCACCATAACTTCTGTCTTCCTATTATTCAGACTAAGACCCACTTTTTCACTTTCTACAACCACTGTATCTGTCATTTCCTATAAATGTTTCTAACTTGTTGCTATCAAGACGGTGTCATCAGCATAACGTCAGGATCCTTGACTTGTTTTCTGTAGATGTCATTATATGTCCTCTCAATAATGAGGACAAATCAGGAGACAATACAAAACCTTGTATGACGCCCTTCTTTATACACTGAAACGTTCCAACCAGGTTGTTGATTCTTATGGCTGCTGTTTGCTGCCTATAAATAATCTTTATTATTCGCAGATCTTTGTCGCCAATGTTTATTTGCGTTAGTAATTTTATTATTTCGTCATGCTTCACATTGTCAAATGCTTTTGTGTAATCTTTGAAACATAAGTACAAATCTGATTGTACTTCTATGGCTCTTTCTACTAGTGTCCTGAGAATACAGATAGCGTTATTTGTGCCCTTTCCCTTGACAAATCCACACTGTTCATCATTAATTTCTTGTTTAATCTTGTGTCTTATTCTTTTCATAATTATTCTCAGTAACAGCTTTGTGATGTGACTCATAAGATTTATTGTGCGATGTTCTTTACATTCTAAAGCGCCTGGTTTCTTTGGCAGAGCTATAAAGATGTATTTTACTAGGTCACTGGGAATGTACCCACTAGTATAGATGCCATTTAGAAATTTTGTCAATATTTCGATTCTAAATATACCTAGAGCCCCAACTTCCTCCAATGTAATGTTGCTTGGACCGGGTGCTTTTCTTTTCTTCAAGCAATGTCGTGCATCTTCAACTTCTGCTGTAAGTATTTAAGTATTGGTGGTCCCTCACCATTGTTTTGAATATTTACACCCGGTCTCTTCCAACTATTCCGTCCATCTATTGACTATATCATCTTGTCCTATCAATATTACACCGTTCCTCGATTTTAAACATCCAGTAGTATTTTGTGTTTTCCTTATACCTTTCTCTAATTTCTTTCTCCGTTTTAAGTAATGCCAGATCTCACTTGCCGGTCTCCGTGGCAATGGCGTTGTGGACGAGATTCGTAATGCCGCTTACCCGAGTTCGAAACACAGCGGCGACTTAATTGGCAGCAGACCGTGTCGCTCGCTGTGTTGGTATGGGAGCCGGTCGTTCATAAATCAATGGCAAACTACTGAACGTAAAGCTTACCAAGACATCAACAACGGCAGTAAAATGCTGGTGTTGACTGCAACGTCCTGTAAGGGATATACAACTAGAAAAACAAAAATCTAACTCTATGTTCTGGGGGGTTATCTTTATGTTTTTAAGTCTTAATCTCATCTTTCCTATAAGTGGCACATGATCACTGTCAAAGTGTTGTGTAAATGAGATAAGTAGGACAACGACAAAAGTAAGGAAAGGACAGAGACAGGACATAGATAAGGACCTGTATAAGAGAATAGAGAGAGAGAGACAGGACATAGATAAGGACTGTTATCAGAGAATAGACAGATAGAGAGAGCAGAAGGACGTAGACCTTCAACCAGCTATAAGACAGGACACAGTTAGGACACAGACGTGTCATAACCATGACATAACGGGAATCTACCACCCGGATAGGACAAAGGACGTTAACCACGGGGAACTACCCGTAAACAGACTGATCGATAGTACGACTGTAGGTTAACGAGTACTAGACTCTAGACTACGTGACAAGTGACCAGCACGCAGTGCTGCTGACCGCACGGGGAATTGAGGGGCAAAGAATAGCGAGACATGTAAACTCGGGGAGACCGGACTTGACTGTTGGAGCGTCCAGATGTGTGATTTTCCCTAGCGACTGTGTAGATTAGGAAGGACATAGTTAGACATAGCGAGCGAATATATTTGAGTTGTGAGAGCGATTGATGCGAGTGATATACGTATCTGTGTAGGCATTATCGCCTGAGCGAAAACTGTGTGAGAGAATTACTGAAAATAAATATTACTATGGATACCATTTGTACACTCGTGTTTGTGATCTTTAGTTACGAATGAAGTGGCCAGCATGCCTGTGTGAATCCAGGTTCTTGACAGGCGGCCAAGAGTGGTGTCAGAAGTTCTTATGAACCCATGACAAGAACGAAAGAGTAGTATCAGAATTTGTTTGAACTTATGACAAGAATGCAAAGTGACGAAAGAATGATTTATGAACCGATGACCAGAGTGTTTGTGTAACAACAGAAAAAGTGGTCGATTAAATTTGTCAGTAGCACCAGCAAGAGTATTATGCAAACGTATGATCAAGTTCAATAGTGATGTCAGCGAGTGTTTAAAACTATAAGCAAGAATGTGTTTCAGTAGCACCAAGAGTGGTAAATGTGTAACATAAAATTGCGATTGTTTATCATCAGCAACGAGTGGATAACAAGAGTAGTAAGATTACGAGGGAACTTGTGACTGATACGGAAAGATTGGAAAACAAAGAGCGCTCACGATAGAAAGAATGGCATGTGAGAAGGAGTGAACATCTGTGAAATAGAGTAATTACAAAGACGATAAGATTGATATGTTTCACAGGAATGTTCCAGATGATGCCTCAAGCAAGTGAAGACTAGACGACATTGACATAACGACAGACAGAAATAATTACAGTAACTTCGCATTTCAGCATTAGTTTTGGAGAAACAGAGATATTGTTGAGTGTGATTAATATCAACATACATGTTTGTAAATTTGTGTGTGTTAATTGTTGCTGCTCTATATAACAGAATGTAGAGAAGAAACTTAGAGAAGAGCGTGACAAACTAAGAAAGAGAAGTCAACAACCCTGGGTAGACCCGACAAAGCTGAAAGTTTTCAGATAAGCATCCAAACTGTTTTGACTAGTGCTCGATGAAAATAGCATCTTCATTTTGAATTATGTAATTAAGTAAGAATATTATAGAAATTGTATTTTTGTGATTTGAGTGTGTGGACTAACTAACAAGAATGTCAACATTGAAAGAGTGCATAAAAGCGGGTAAAAACCTGGGATATACTGGTGACAAATTAGATCAATGGGCAAGTAATAAGTATAAAGAGTATACAGATCGAATAGCAGCCAGTGAAAGAGACGAACGAGCACAGGAACGACAGCATCAAAAAGACCTAGCAGAAATAGCTGAAGCCACCAAATTAAAAGAGTTAGAGCTACGAGGAAAGCAACTGGAGATTGAGTCACAAACCCAGTTGAAAATGAAGGAGTTAGAAATCGAATCTCACGTACAGATAGCAACAACTAAACTAAAGAGTAAAGAAGAAGAGAATAAGTTTAGCAAGTACAAAGGGATAGTCAAACCCTTCTGCCAAGGAGACTCCATTTCTGCCTGGACTGAGAATGTGGAATTCCAGCTAAAATTCCAGGACATTCCACGGGAACAGTGGGCAATGATGTATATGAAAAATCTCTCTGGGGAGCCGTTGAAAGTGATAGAATCTATCCCCCAAGAGCTGAGAAATGATTATGACTACATCCGTCAACGCATTATGCAACATTTTTTGCTGGATGCCCCAGGTTACCAAATTCAGTATTCTAAACTAAAACCTAAACCTAATGAAACGTTCATTGATTATGATTCTAACGTACAGAGTTTATACAGTAAGTGGCTGAATGCTGCAAAGGTAAATAAGAGTTTTGAAAAGCTGAGGGACCTAATGATAATGGACAAGATTATTTCGACTGTCCCAACTCCCTTTGCCAAGTTTTTACAGCAAGCTGATGTAGAATCTTTAGAACAGCTAGAGAAACGGGGTTCAGCATATTTTCCTTCAAATAGGGATATATTTAAATCAACGGTAGAAGATACTGAAATAGTGGCTTTCGCCAAAAGCAAACCTCAAAAACCATTTAGGATGAAAGATAAACAAAAAACAAAGCCACCGCAATGTCCATATTGCAATTTTTTCCATGATAGTTATTCTATATAGAAAGAATGGAAGATAATAGGGAAACAAAACTCGCTTACACTCAGGAAATAAATGACCGTAGACCCCGAGGTAGACCAAGAAGGCGGTGGAGAGATAACACATGTACAGACCTACAAGCACTTGGAATCAACGACTGGCAAGAGAAGGTCCACCAGAGAGACGAATGGAGACGGATTGTATTTGCAGCAAAGAACCTCAATGGCTCGGAACGCTGAAGAAGAAGAAGAAGTTGTTCTATGTGTGGCAAAAACCCAGCATATCCATCTCACCTAGAGATGATGATAAAAAAGCAAGAGAGCAAAAGAAACACGTACAGACGTGAGGTTAAATGCTTCTTTTGCCGGGCATTTGGGCACTATAGTAGCAGATGTGTTGGACGTCAGAGATTGAGAGCCAGTAATGCTGTACTTGTTGATACTTCTTCTGAAAGTGGAAGTGAGGATAAATGTGAGAGTGAAGAAAGGTTACCATATGGAGAGAATGTTGTAGCAGCAATTGATGTGCTAAATTTCGACCAATGTGTGACATGTCACCAGTTTCATGAAAACGGAGTGCTGGAATGCGGGCACACAGTACCGTTTTCTAGTGAAAACGCGATCGCAGCCATTGCCTCTAGAGGCAATTTAGTATTCCACGACGGAATGGTGAATGATAAGCCTTGTCAATGTTTGATCGATAGCGGGAGTATCTTGATCGGTCTGAGGAAGGAATTGGCTAGGCCAGAAGACTATACAGGCGGGTTTGTAAAGTGCCGAACTTTCTCAGGCAACATAGAGAAATACCCGCTAGCGAAAGCTGGTATAGACACTCCTTTCTTGTCAGGCACATTTACGTGCGGCATCTTGCATAACCCGTGTACGGATTTGATAATAGGGTGCCTACCACAACTGAAGAACTGCACCGCTAAAGAAATAAAAGCCTGGAGAGAAACCTTGTCAAATCAGGCTAATGCGGTAACTAGGTCAGAAACGCAAAGGCAACAAGACGACCTGCAGAAAGAAATGCTACACTTAATATCACCTAGTGGTACAATAAATAACACCACCATACAAAATTTCATAGAGGCGCAACGCGCCGATCCATCCATTTCACCTTATTTTAAATTTGTGGATGAACAACCAAAAGTGACCAAAAACGCGTCATGGTATTTTAAATTACACAATGGTATTCTCACTAGAGTATACAAGAGAGATAACCATGAAATCCAGCAAACTGTACTACCTGTCAAACATCAACAAACAGTTTTACGAATCGCACACGATTCGCCGTTTGCTGGTCATTTAGGCTATGATAAGACACGAGCCAGAAATTTAACCCAGTTCTACTGGCCAAAATTTTGTAAAGACATAAAATATTTTTGTCGTTCAAGTACCATTTGTCAACAGTTGGTAAGAAAGGGTAAACATGTTACAGCAGAGGTCCAACCTACAACATTGGCCTCTAGACCTTTTGAATATGTAGCTGTAGACATAGTTGGACCTTTAAATCATGTGTCCAATAAAGGAAACAGATTCATTCTAACGCTGGTAGATCTCTGTTCAAGGTGGGTAGAGGCTGTGGCGCTAAAATACATCAGTTTCAAAGATGTAGTCAACGTTTTTCTACATCTGTTTTCCCGGTTCGGATTTCCCCGTACCATTCTATCACACCGAGGAACTCAATTTATATCATCTGCAACGCAAGCTCTTACTAAATTGTTAGGAATTAAACAGTGTTTTACAAGCCCATACCACCCAGCTAGCAATGGAATTATAGAAAAGATAATTGGGGATCTGAAACACATGCTGGCTAAGGTAACAGCAGAAAACCCATCTGACTGGGATACACTGGTACCAACAGTGCTGTTTGCCTATCGAGAAATCCCGCAATCAAGTACGGGTTTCTCACCATTTGAGTTAGTATACGGGGCGAACCCACGAGAACCCCTCAGCATCTACCACCAACTGTTAACCAGCACCTCAGATACCCCAACACCAGTATCACAATATGAGGTAGTCACTGAGACACGCGATAAAATCATGAGAGCGTGAATCCTAGCGAAAACATCTTTGGAACAAAAAGGAAAGATCTATCGGCAGTATGCCAATAAGGAGGCCAAAACCTTACACCTCCAACCAGAGGTATTACTCCTATTACCTGATAAAAGAAAACTTACTTTTAACATCATGGCAAGGGCCATTCAAAGTAGTGAGAAAGATATCAGATGTTGACTATAAAATATCCATGAACAACAAATTCAAGATATTCCATATCAACATGCTGAAACCGTATTACTCAAGACAAGAACAACAGACGGAAGACGAACACAACGCAAGTACACCAATCAATCAGACAGGAGACGAACATAATGCAAGCACATCAATCAATCAGACAGAAGACGAATATGGTGCAAGCACATCATTCAATCAGACAGAAAACGCACTTAGTACAACCACAATAGTTAACCAAACAGAAGACGACGACATGGAATTACCAGTACCGACAGTAGACTCTACAACGACAATTGATAGCATACATATAGAACCGAAACTGACAAACGAACAGAAACAACAGACAAGAAAATTATTGACAGAATACCAACAAATATTCTCAGACACTCCAGGTAGGACAGATAGGATACAACACTCCATTATTCTTTCCGACTATACTCCAATAAAATGCCGACCATATTCCATTCCTATAAACTATAGACAAAACTTTGACAAGGAAATTCTTCATCTCGAAGCGAGTGGAATAATTCAAAAATCTCAGTCGGAATATTCCTTTCCTATTGTCCTAATCAAAAAGAAGGATTCGACTATCAGACTCTGCGTCGATTATCGAAAGCTAAATTCTATCACGAAAACAGACGCAGAGCCAATACCATCGTGTGACGACCTACTTATAAACATGGCTACATCTACCATCTTTTCAAAACTTGACCTAACCAAAGGCTATTTGCAGATTCCTATGCACCAAGATTCTATTCACCTTACTG
The DNA here is from genome assembly GCA_963921405.1 of Cepaea hortensis. Lineage (NCBI taxonomy): Eukaryota > Metazoa > Mollusca > Gastropoda > Stylommatophora > Helicidae > Cepaea > Cepaea hortensis. The sequence goes on along the minus strand of OY992877.1, from coordinate 91,144,935 downwards.
CATTTTCAACACCTCTAGGTCTATATGAATGGCGATTTCTTCCTTTCGGTTTACACAATGCGCCTGCTACTTTTACTCGTCTTACTAGGGATCTGTTACATGGAGTAACAAATACTCAGACATATATAGACGACACATGTGTTCATACATCAGACTGGACAACACATTTACAGAAACTGAGACATGTCTTCGAACGAATCAAGTTGTTTGGACTTACAGTCAAACCCACCAAAGTTGAATTGGGATTGGAGGAAATAGACTTCCTGGGCCATACAATATCAAAAGGCCAATTAAAAACTGATTACAAAATTGTGACTAAGATTTTAAACCTCACTATGCCAACCACAAAAAAGCAAGTGAGAAGTTTACTTGGTCCAGTGAACTATTACAACAAGTTCATTCCCAATTTGGCAAAAATCACCAGTGTTTGTTCAAACTTATTAAAGGTAAATGTAAAAATTGATGTAAAAGATGCTATTTTAATGAGTACCATGTCAAAAGCATCTTTTTAGCAATGTCCCAATCCTTCGGTTACCTAACCCACATTTACAATATTTTCTTAGGACAGACGCCAGCTCAGTATCAATAAGAGGCGTATTTGGTCAACAGTATGACGACATTTTCTATACAGTAATATACGTAAGTCGGAAGATTACACCAACTGAGGCAAGGTATGACGTCTCTCAATGGGAGGCTTTAGCTATAATTTACTGTGTCCGGAAACTACATAGATTTCTAGCAGGGACACACTTTGTGATAGAAACAGACAACTCTCCGCTCACAGTTATGGAGACAGGGGTCCACAAAAATAACAGGATCTATAGATGGTCTCTTATACTTCAGAACTATTCGTTTACGGTCAGACACATTAAGGGCAGGAGTAACACACTTACCGTCATGCTATCCAGACCTTCGTACTTTGAGGTATCTGATGTACAGCAAACATACGACGCAACACCAGCCTCGCCATAGACACCTTCAGCAAAGTAGTGTCATACAGATGTGTCACTTTGAATAAGACTGTGTAAATTGTGATTGTGTAAGACTGTGTATATAGATCAGTAACTACCAGCGTCGACACGATTACATGAGTTCAACAGAGGCGAATAGAACTTGTAAATACACGTAAAAAAAAAGACCATAGAACTGAATATCGAACACTGTATATAGAATCTGTGTTTAGAAGCTAGATATTCATGGAGGAGGAAGACGCGACATCATCACCTCACCAGGAGCAATTTAGCGTAATTAATTTAATATGGTTAGGTACTATTGTATGTATGTATATATTAATGTATCTATGTATATGTAAACTATAAATGACATGTGATATAAATTTTAATTAAGTTTCACGTTACAATATATCTCCTTTCGTTTAGTTTACGAGAATATAACAACTTCTCTTTTCATTAGAGTAGTAACACCAACTCTCCCATTCCCGTTTAGACACAGGGATAGTTATATTAAACACCACATCATCATGTTAACCACATTTTAGAGTTCTCATAAGAAACCATCATCCCATCTTTAAATATAATTTAGTTACGGCCAGGTAGTATAATTAGAAAGAGATTAGTTTAAAAGTAAAACTTATGTATAAATCATTACCATCATTAGTTATAGTTTACATTTAGGGAACAAACACATTTCACTTCATTTTGTTTATTTCTTATATTATCTTCCCTTAGTACGTTTCAGCACACCGAATTAGAGTAGATCATTCATTTAAAGTAGGTAGAATACCAAGGATTGGCGTAAGCAATCAATTCATCTTGTAAATAATTTAAAAATAGTACTGATATACAGTACGACAATTAGGTTCTACGCTTGTTTAGAGTGAGCCAATATTCGTTATTTTATTATGTTATTTGATTTTAATGACATAAGATTTTTTCTAAAACCTCGATGTGTGAATGAGCGAACGAAAGACGAGAATAAGGACGCAATGAATGAAGTAAATATGTATGCATAACAATGGTGCAATTTGTTTGCCGCACCAATGAGTTTTTATAATTTGTCTTCGTCTTATATGTAACACATGTGCTTGTGCAAATTTTATCTGTGTAGTTGCCATAATTCCATTACAGCAATAGGAATATTTTCCAGCGACTCAGATCGGCAGAGCAGTCATGAGTTAATCATACGCATTCGTTCCTGACTGTATAAACCAACCTGAAAATGTCAATTTACATAAATTATAGACATACACCTATGTTTGTGATTTAAACATACATTAAATATAAGTAAACACGCAAACAACCAGATATACTTACAGATAAAAATGCAGACAGCAGTATGCGGAAGGGGGAAACCCATGAACAGGGGACATAATACACTTACTAAACTTTGATAACACATTGAAAGATTTAGCCACAAACGGAAGTTAGAAAGGTGAACATCAGCACACAAACAACATGTAATAGAGTTGGAGAAACATTACATTTGAGCATGAATTTATATTCATGTATTGTACCCATAACAGGGGCAATCTGTGCGGGATGTCGGTCAATCGACATTTTGAAAAGCAGGTCTTGTAGACATTGAGATTTGGTTCGTTACAGCTCCCATAAATGTAATGTGAATGAGTGTTGACTCTGGCCAACAATACAGTTGTGCTGCACTGATTAATAAGCCAGTGGATAAGTACGACATTGTGACATCAGACTGTGATAAGTTAGTAATTATACCCAAGGCATGAGTAGTTAACCCAAAACTAGCACTTTGACAAAATTAGACCCGACTAATTTTTTTTAGATGTTACGATACAATGCATCACATCTAGCAACTAAAATTTGGTGACGCAATACAGAGGAGGAGGAGAGCGTGTCAAAGTGTTGTGTAAATGAGATAAGTAGGACAACGACAGAAGTAAGGAAAGGACAGAGACAGGACATAGATAAGGACCTGTATAAGAGAATAGAGAGAGAGAGAGAGAGAGAGAGAGAGAGAGAGAGAGAGAGAGAGAGAGAGAGAGAGACAGGACATAGATAAGGACTGTTATCAGAGAATAGACAGATAGAGAGAGCAGAAGGACGTAGACCTTCAACCAGCTATAAGACAGGACACAGTTAGGACACAGACGTGTCATAACCAGGACATAATGGGAATCTACCACCCGGATAGGACAAGGGACGTTAACCACGGGGAACTACCCGTAAACAGACTGAACGATAGTACGACTGTAGGTTAACGAGTACTAGACTCTAGACTACTTGACAAGTGACCAGCACGCAGTGCTGCTGACCGCACGAGGAATTGAGGGGCAAAGAATAGCGAGACCTGTAAACTCGGGGAGACCGGACTTGACTGTTGGAGCGTTTAGATGTGTGATTTTCCCTAGCGACTGTGTAGATTAGGAAGGACATAGTTAGACATAGCGAGCGAATGTATTTGAGTTGTGAGAGCGTTTGATGCGAGTGATATACGTATTTGTGTAGGCATTATCGCCTGAGCGAAAACTGTGTGAGAGAATTACTGAAAATAAATATTACTATGGATACCATTTGTACACTCATGTTTGTGATCGTAAGGTACGAATGAAGTGGCCAGCATGCCTGTGTGAATCCAGGTTCTTGACAATCACTAATGTCCGTCTGTTCCTGGTCAAGTATTTGCTCCTACTAAACTGCTTCTGAATCTCTTTAATATCATTATGTATTCAATTTGATTGCGAATATTATCTCTATGGCTCTTCCACGTACATAATCGTCGAAGATGCCGTTTGAACCAGGTATTACATAGCTATATATTGTGTGTATTATTTTTCGGCAAGGGCTAGGCAGCAGTCATCCATAATTCTGATATAATTTTAAACCTCTTATTATGAGATTGTTTCCCCTGTTTAATTTTAGATCACTTGTAAGGTTGTTTCACTTCTACCATTTTAGAACTCTTGTTGTGAAATTGTTTCACTTCTACCATTTTAGAACTCTTGTTGTGAAGTTGTTTCACTTCTACCATTTTAGAACCATTGTTGTGAAATTGTTTCACTTCTACCATTTTACAATACTTGTGGTTAAATTGTTTCACTTCTACCATTTTAGAACTCTTGTGGTCAAACTGTTTCACTTCTACCATATTAGAACTCTTGTGGTCAAATTGTTTCACTTCTACCATTTTAGAACTCTTATGGTCAAATTGTTTCACTTCTACCATTTTAGAACTCCTGTGGTCAAATTGTTTCACTTCTATCATTTTAGCTTGTGGTCAAATTGTTTCACTTCTACCATTTTAGAACTCTTGTGGTCAAATTGTTTCACATCAACCATTTAGGCCTTGTGTTGCGAGATTGTTTCTCCTATTTTATTTTAGTTCTCCCCTCGGGTGACTAAGCAAATCCCTGAGCTTGTAACGTTATTGACCTTTAGCCTATCGACTCGCCTAGTTCATTCACACCATTATAAGTAATAATACGCGCTGATCGTTTAAAAGACTTATCCAGCCAACTACAAGGATACATATAAGCAACTTTTATGCAGTGTTTTTCATGTATTTATGTTAGTTTGTGTTTGTTTATTTTGTGCTAACGACGGCTGTAGCAGCAACGTCTTATTTATTACTTGTAATCGTGTTCGAATAAAGCTCACTATCTACTTCTCGTGTGCGTGCATTCGTGCGTGCGTGCATTCGTGCGCGCGCGCGCGCGCGCGTGTGTGTGTGTGTGTGTGTGTGTGTGTGTGTGTGTGTGTGTCTGATATATATATAAATTAAGTGTGTAAGGAACACAACATGAAAATTTGCATCAGTAAAACAGAGACATTGACCATAGCCAAAGAATTAAAAAAAAAACAATAAAGATTCGTTTAAAAGAACACCCCCTGAAACAAGTGCTTAGATAGTATAACATCATCAAGTGGCAAATCAGAAGACGAGATCGAGAATAGATGCAATAAGGCAAATCAATTCAATGGAGAAGTGGCACCAACACTAAATAACAAACACATATCTGTAGATACTAAAAAAAATGCTAAATTGTAGAGTCTACAATACAATCTTTCTACCAGCTCTATGCTACCAGTGTTAAACATGGGATGGCACAAAAAGAAACAAAGAAAAATTACAACAACAGAAACGAGATTCCTTATAAGAATACTCAACGTATCAAGAGGAGAGAAGATCAGAAATAATAAAAGCAGGACAAAAGTGGGGATAATGGCAGCGAACGATTTCAGTAGACAACAGCAATTAACAGTATACCAGAGCAAGCAATGATGTACAGACAAAATGGTACCAGACGACGAAGCCAAACATGTAAACGTTGGACAGAGGGAATAACAGAGTCCATGGGAATCTCGATACATGAAGCCTATAAACAGACACTCTCCCGTTATTTATGCTTCACCTCGACACTGCAAGGTACAAGATGAATAAGGTGAGATGAGATGAGATGAGTGTTGATGTCAATTATTAGAAATGTTCGTTTCTCTCGGAATCCTGCCACCCTAGATCTTATTTCAGCTTCACCGCGAGCATTCCTTGTTATAATATGCACTACATAGGTAAACTTCTGCACTTTGTAAATGGCCTTTCTATGGACTCTAATAATAAAATGTTCGTTGTGTTTGACAATTATCATAATTTGGTCTTACTGTGATTTATCTTCATTCAAGTACTTTAGCTGGATCATTTGTTTTAATAAGCAGTCATGATTACTCTGTTTCTTTGGGGATGGCTGCTGCTTCTTTTTCTTGTAGTCAATGCCGTGTGGCGTTGGTGGTCATGTTCGTCCACAACTGAGATGGCTTGGTCATATACAAACTTTAATGGCAAAGTTTCGCCAACCAGTCCTAATATAGTATTTTCTAATCACTTCATCCATATTTTCCCCTGAAAAATCATTGAAAAGGCTAATGCCTGCCTGCCTGCCCGCCTGCCTGCCTATCTATCTATCTATCTATCTATCTATCTATCTATCTACCTATCTATATATCTATCTATCTATCTATCTAGCTAGCTAGATAGATAGCTAGCTAGCTAGCTAGCTATCTATCTACCTACCTACCTATCTATCTATCTATCTATCTATCTATTTATCTATCTATCGATCGATCTATCTATCTGCCTGTCTGTCTGTCTGTCTGTCTGTCTGTCTGTCTGTCTGTAAGGGGCGTTCATTTCAAATCCGTTCGTGCCGCACCGCGCGTAATTGAGTACGTTGAACATGATCATGTCATAGTCATGTGATAAGTACTGACCAATGAATAAAATAGCACATGCTTATCGTCACTTAATGCATAGGTTCTGTTTCTGACTGTTGAGAAAATGGCCGGGTTGATCCAAGATCCGTCCAAAGAAGCTCAAAGAGCGGTGATTCAGTTTCTTTCAGTTGAAGGTTGTCGACCAGTGGACATTCATCGTAGAATGCAGGCAGCGTACGGTAACAAATGTGTGTCGAAGACAACAGTGACAGACTGGACACGAATGTTTCAGAAAGGACGTCAGTTCACAGCAGATCTTCGACGGCCGGGTCAAGCTCAGCAGCTCTTTCAGCAGATTGTTGATTTCTTGGCAAGATTACGCTCAGTAGATTACCATTGCTTTCTGAGCGACCGGCTCACATACCCCGTAAGTTTCCGACGCGGAGAGAACATATATCCAACCATCTACCCCTCAATGCATCTGTCTTGTGTGTAATCATGCGTAGTTATGAATGTGTGTGTGTGTGTGTGTGTGTGTGTGTGCGCGCGTATGTGTGTGTGTGTGTGTGCGCGCGTATGTGTGTGTGTGTGTGTGTGTGTGTGTGTGTGTGTGTGAGAGAGAGAGAGAGAGAGAGAGAGAGAGAAATAATCTGGAGCTTGTGATATTCAAACACCACCGCCACCCCCCCCCCCCCCCCCTCCCCCATGAGTTAAATGGAGCATATCTATTTTTACGAAACACTGTAAAAAGAGTGTCATATTTTAAATAACAAAAGGGAGTCAAAATCTCCGACATTTTAACAATTTAACTTCTTTTCAGTAATTTTAAATTTCATTGTTTGCATTGATTATATAGATGTAAACGTATACTGTAAATTATACATGATTGTAAATTGTATGTTGAATCCAAAGTGAACTATTTGTGAAATATTTAAAAAATGTGACCTAACACCGTCGCGGGAAGTCACTCTGACTCGCCGTGTTTTTAGCACAAAAATTAGCATTGCTAAACTATGGATTTTTGATTCTTTCTGTGGCGATGTTACTTTATTATTGCAAACTGCGTGGTCCATCCAGATCATGCAAGCATCAGAATGATTCTTTTGCTAGAGTTTGATTAAATCTTGTGAAGAATAGTAAGGTAAATGCATTCTTTTATTTGTGATAACACTTAATGTTGCAGACGACACACACTGTTGGTTGTTGTGGTTGGCTGGTCAGATGCTTTGATTAAAAATGCATGTTTTCGTCGAAGAAGAAGTCTTTCGGGTTATGTTAACGAAGTGTATGAATTATAAGGATATTCTGTAGAAAGGTAAGATTATATTTTTAAAAAAAAAGAAATTACGCTTATACTTTAGTTAGTTTTTGTCCATCGTTGTCGTTTGTTCGCGTCTTTGGGTAGTTTACTTTAAGTTGAAGTTAGTTATTTTGAATTCTGTTTCTTCTCCGTCTTCGTATAATTATATATATATATAGCATATACAGAGAATATTTTAAAATGTGGTTTCTACTTATGCAATCATAACAGTTGGATACAGCTTGACAAGACGAATCCAACGGTATCTCAACGAAGAGTATGCGTTAATTCTAAGCGGAGTTATGAATATTCTTGTGTCGTGATTTAATATCAGGAAGTGTAATGAGGTCCTAAGCAATGGGGGAGATTTTATCGCGGCTCAATAAATTGGAAGCTGAGACATTCTGCCTTCTATTACTGTGGCTTGTTTATTTTTAAACGGACAGCGTAGTACCATATATCATTGCGTCCAGGGTGGCAAGGCATAACTTGAGATATTATCTATTTTTCGATCGGATGTGCCGTGACCTAATTAACAATTAAAAATGGCCGCCAATTGTTTATTATTTATAAAAAGTCTGTCGCATTGCTAACAAACCAATGTGTATTTTTTAAAGGGAAGCACTATTCGCAATGGAATTGCGAATAGAAAAAAATTATATTCGCAATCGAATTGCGGGAAGTAACAAACATGCACAGCGTCTGCAAGACATCAGCAAGACATGATTAGACAATTCAAACACCAGGCTTTCGATTGACTGGCCTCATTAATTAATAAATAAACAAGGAAAAGGAAATGCTACGCATATAAAGTGTAGGAAAACCCGATATATCTGAAGCAGGTTGAAAAGAGAGAGGAGAGAGATAGATAACGAAGACAGTGTGAGAGTCAGAGATATGAAAAAGATGTATTAAAAGACATTAAAGAGTGGTAAAGACAAGAAAGGGAGAGGTGGGAGATCGAGACTTAGAGCGAGCGAGAGAGAGAGAGAGAGAGAGAGAGAGAGAGAGAGAGAGAGAGAGAGAGAGAACTCGTGTTCGGATGACTAAGCTCCTTTCCCAAGACAACAAAAGTAGAGGACAGATAAGAACAGAAAGACAAGTGTGCAGGTTCTTGCGGAGCAAGATAAACAACACCTAATATACAAAATCCGTAGAAAACATATGCCTAAAGTGAAATCATCAGACAAGCATTGGTGTCACCTAATTCCTGAAAATGGAAGAAAAAAATATAATTTTTTTCTATTCGCAATGGAATTGCGAATAATCACTTTGTTTTTTAAATGCGTTTTTGGCAACCGGAAAGTAAAGGTGACATTCCTCTTTCAATAGAATGTCGAGAGGATTAAGAGGATCGACTTCATTGCACCAGGTTTTACCCCACATGGCTTAGTCTCTCTCTGCAGGGCGGCCTGCAGAAAGCATCGCACAAAGCACTAGTCTCCGTGTCTCAGAGAAAAATGCACTTGACTTTTAAGACTTTTCGATAGGATTGCTGTTACCTAATTAACAGTTACAAATAGCTGTCCATTTATATTAATTAAATGTCATGTGAAATGTTCGTCATTAGTGAAAGAACAATTCATGAAAATGTACTCATATTGCGACAGCTTTCTTTTGTTGATTAAATATCATGCATTAGTGTAAGTAAATAAGTTTTAACTGCTGTGTAAATTAAGCAGCAGTTAATTAATTATTAAAATATTAAATTTTAGAAAATTAAAAAAATAAAAAGTAAATATTCGCTAATAATTGATTTCTACTTCTGCTCATACTGTCAGGTCTTAGTCAGATATGACTGAGCTACCGTATAACAGTAGAAGGTACTACCTGCTTTCTGTTAGCGCTGAACGTTGGGCGGTGCTTACCAAACCCCGACACCCCACATTGTGCCAACGGCTTCGGGCGTAAGAGCGCAATTGGGAGGGTACAAGCCTTACCCTGGTGCGAGGAAATGCAACCTAAAGACAAAATGTCATGGCAGGGCAGACCAGGCCCTAAGCCGTGGTTGGCAGCTGGTCTAGGATCGAAGCTCTGACAGGCAGACAGTTAGAGTATTGCTTTGCTGATCTGGCAGCTTCTGCAGCTTGTCTTGTTCCAGATGTAGAAGTGTTACCTTTCCTCTGGAATGAACTAGGCAGGCAGAGAGAGGGATCATGCTGCATGGGAAACATGTGATCTCTATATTTTAGCCGAGGCTTTGTGCTATGGAGAGGCAATAACTCCGTCCCTGGTCTTAACCGGTCTCGGAATCAAAGCAAGAGGCAACTGTTACGGGTTATAAGTCAGTGTCAATTGGTGTAGACATGGGGTGCCATGCGTTGCCTCTGACGGTGGGAGACACCTACAGGTGTCACTGATCAACTACCGCCCGCCTCAAGTTGGGCAGCCCCCGACCAATTGGGTGCTGATCCGCCACAGCCTGTCTGCTTCAATGGGTGCTTGGAGCTCAATAATTACACTGTTCTGTATCTAAAAGTGAGCTAGTAATAATTAAATACTAACTTTTTTTTTAAAAAACCATAAATTATTTCACAGTATTTTATTTAAATCTAAATAATTATGTACTGGTGCGCTGCTAAGAAAAAAAGGACTCCTTACAGGTTTACAACAGACGGGTCTGAAAACTGGCTTTCAAAATTATTTTTAGTCATGTCAAAGGGTGACAAATTATACAACTACACAGATAATTTACTGCTACAAATGAAACTTGTATTCTGTTTGATTTTAGTAGTTAAATTGCCACTTCTAATTATAAAATAAAAAGGAGTCCGCTCTGCTATACTATGTAAGGCTAACGGCATGGGTCCACCATTTTTAATTTTGCGATATCTCATTGTTATGCTATTACTATCAATTAAACTTCTATTCTGTTTAATTTTAGTAATTAAACTGATGGTTCAAATTATAAAATAAACAAAGGATCGGCTATAGATAGAATTTTGTGAAATTGATGTGTTATTTCAATTTTATTCTCAATCTGACTGGCTATGCTGCACTAATCTTAGACTATACTGGCTATACTAAAAAAATTGTTTCTAACAAAGGCCAAAGCGGCAATGTTGAAACTCTTCACATATATGAGAAATTGAACAGAGAATCCAAAAATGCAATAAAAAGTCTAGTTATATTAATATTATATATGAAGAAAGGAAAAACAGCTGGGCCAGATGAAATCACAGTAGAAGAATTAGAAGTATTGGGAGAATTTGGGGTAGATATATTAACCAAAATGCTAAATGATATTTACAACAGTGGATATTTACCGAGCGATATGGTAAAATCTGTATTTATAGCAATACCAAAGAGACCAGGAGTAATTGAATGTGAAGATTTTCGTACAATTAACTTCATAAACCATGTCACTAAGCTTCTACTCAGAATTATAATGAGAAGAACAAGAAAGAAAATAAAAATGGAAATTAGTGAAGAACAGTACGGTTTTATGGAAGGAAAGGGTACAAACAATGCAATATATATATTACGAACACTAATAGAAAGGTCAATAGAGAAACAGAGGGACATATATTTATGCTTCATAGATTATACTAAGGCATTTGATAAAGTAAAACATGATGAGCTGATTAAAATGTTGGAAGATATCAACATTGATGGGAAAGATTTAAGAATAATAAAGAATATATACTGAAACCAAGTAGCACCAATTAAAATGGGAAATAAAGAGGGTAGTTACGAACAGATAAATCTAGGAGTACGATAGGGGTGTGTCTTGTCACCCGATCTCTTCTCCCTATATAGCGAAGTAATAATGAGAGAGATCAAAGAGAAGCCAGGAATACTAATAGGAGGATATAATATAAACAATATACGCTATGCAGATGACACAGTATTGGTGGCGGATAATGCAACAGACTTACAACAATTATTGGACATTGTAGTATCAGAGAGTGCACATAAAGGACTCTCCTTGAATATCAAGAAAACAGTAACAATGGTGATATCAAAGAAAATGGGGACAACAAAATGTGACATAGAAATAGAAGGGGAAATTCTCAACCAAGTGGATTTAAATACCTAGGGGCACTTATAACATCGGATGGAAGATGCACAACAGAGATTAAGAGCAGAATAGGGCAGGCAAAAGCCGCATTTCAGAAAATGAAGAGTATCTTATGCAATAAGTCACTATCAATGAATGTAAGAGAGTGCTAATATGCTATATAGAACCAGTTTTGCTGTATGGCAGCAAATCTTGGAATGTAAATGAACAAATTAGGAAGAACTTAGAAGCAACAGAGATGTGGTTTTTAAGACGAATGTTGCGAATTCCTTAGACTGCCAGAGTAACTAACAATGATTGCCTGAAAGAGGCTAATGAAACTAGAACACTATATACAACAATAAGAAAGAGACAAACAGCTTTCTGTGGTCATGTTTTGAGAAGAGAGGCATTGGAGAACATCGTGACAACTGGAAAGATCGAGAGGAAGAGAGGCAGAGGCAGACCAAGAGAAATGATGCTGGACGGATTGAGACGGTGGCATGGAGGAATATCATCAGCAGAGTTGATCCAGAACACCAAAGACCGAGATCTGTGGAGAGCCATGAATGCCTATGCCAGCCGGCATGGCACTTGATGATGATGATGATATTAATATTACTTGAGTTATTAGAACAATTAGCTTACCGGGCATCAAATATCGAAATTAACTCAACGGAGAAATAACGTCTGGCAACAAATATTTCCGGTCTTAACAGACAGGCCACTTATGGAATTTTCAGACTGGTTTCCTGCGAAGTTTGACCGGTTATTTCCAAATATATCCTATCAGAAACAAACTTGGGTAACCCAGGCATGAACCGGATGTCGCAAGGAACTTTATGCTAATTAGGGTCACACCTCCCCCCACCCATGTTAGGATATGCAGACCTTTGATATTGCTAATATATTCTCCAATATATTAACATTGAATTGAATTGAATCACGAATGCTGATAAGAAAAAATACTGTGTTTTCAAGTTCCCCAAACACATAAGTATTTTAAGTAAGCAATTGCAGGTGTGCAGTTTCATTGCTCATTGCATGTGGGATAGTCCTGAATATATAGTCAGTTATTATTATAATTATAATATCTTTGACTTAAATTAAATAGGAGCTGAAGTCGCATATAATAGTTATTGTGATTAGAAGTTAGTGAATAGTGCGCTGGATTGCCAACAGTGGTCCGACTTCAGTGTCCACTACATGAGGGTTTGTATTGTATTGTATTGTATTGTATGCCTACCAGTACATCTCTGTTAAATGCATACCAGAGGTTTTTATCATAAGAAAAAGATAGCAAGGAAGGGAACTGATCATACGTACATCTGAAGGCATAGTGTTTTGTATCCCTGTGGTGGTATAGTATCTGCCATGAGTCAACATTACCTTGTATTGTTGTATAAAGAAAAGCGCATGTTGTGAATAAATTATATACATTCTCAGTTTTCTGAAGAAGGGTAACATGTGACCAGTTCATTGTTTAATCATCTTTTTTTTTTCTTCATTTGCCTTCAAATGTCATCCTGATTATTCTTTAAAAAAATCAGTGCTCAGTTTGGAATTGTTAGCATTTCTAGAGTTTGTCTTCAAGTGGGGTTAGAGTTGGGAAATGCAATGTCTCTGTCCTTGTTCCTCATCTGTTGGATACTCTTGCAGCAAATGTTTTGCTATAATCTTATAAATTCCAGATACAATTTTTTAGCAGATTCTGTTTTTAACCTGTTGAACAGAGGGTTCTTCAATCTATTATTTTACTGCGTCTATCGATTGCTGCTTGCTCACTTGAAAACTGTATATAGAAGTAGTAAATTAGCTTTTCTGGTTGTCCAACAGTATATATGTCCCACAGTATACATCCTACAGTATGATGGTTTAAAAAAGCATTTAAAAGATGTTTAGGCATCATACTATAGTGGTTTGTATTCAATAAACTGAATCATCACTGGCCTGGAGATATGGCATCTACCTCAGACTAGCAAGGCACCGACTTTATAGCTAGATGAAGGAAAATGGATATAAAAAGACAGAGAAAGTCACAATTGCCACCAATCTGGGTAGCAGATCGGATGTTTATCCTTCTTGGATAAGAGCGAAATAACCAACACACCACTGTGCATGTTACACATGTTAAAAATCCCTTAGCAGTTGAATAGGTTCAGGAGGCAGCATTCTAAGCTAAACTGTACAAATTGGAGAATCTACAATATTTAAAATACTGAATATTTAAAATACTTGAGCAAGTACATCACTCGCATCCTTGAAATATAATAGATACATTGCACTCAGTGTTCATATTTCCATCACGTTACCCCTTCAACCCTAGGTTGTGTTATAGATTAACTTGATCATTGAATCCACAGTGTCAGTAGAAAATCCTTTGTTTATTTAGTATCAGATAAAACATCTGGATGGAACTGAGTCTTACTGATGTTAGTTCATGTTTATTCCAATAATAATGATGGTGACAGTATGGCTTAAAGGCTATGTTGTCTGCCTCTGGCTCATGCAGACTTGGTTTGATTAAATGTGTGGACTCTTTGGAGTTTTACATAATGAAAATTCAACCCCCAAACTTGGTGTAGCATATTGAACATCTAAAATTCTTGGACAAGAGCAAACAGCTTGGAGGACCTTGTGCAGGTTTCACAGATTAAAACTTCCCTAGGAGTTGGAAATGGAGAAGAGTTGACCAAAATAGGCCGTTACCCATAAAATATTTCAAATTTAGAAACGTTTCCCACATAAGAATGTTTATAACATGTGTCATTGTGGTATACATGCAGCTGGATACACACCAGTTCTAGGGATTTCATGCACTGTGCTGAGAGTCTCATTGTGTGATATGTGGGAGAAGACAGGAGCACTAATGGTGATATATATGTGCAAACAATCCACCAAAAAATAACTATACAGACCTGTAAACAATTAAACACGAATGAGGTAAGATATAATTTGATGGAGAAAAGAGGCTGCAGCAAGAAACACAGTCCTTCTGGTTTTGTAAAGAATCCTTTATCTGTTCATTTGTTGAAATTTTTTTTAGCTTTTCTTAGTTTCTGAAAGGTGGTTTCATTTTCCACTTGTATACCTTTTTTATAGACACACAAAAAAGTAACACACAATATCACTATGATGTCATCATTAAAAGCTCATTTTAGTGGTCAAAAGCTAATTTAATGGTTTTTGTTGTGTTTGTTCTATTTCTTCTTTTTCTGTGTGATCTGTTCCTTGTTTAGTAATTGTTTGAACGTGTGAATTGCATGGTATGATAGTTACTGATACACCTCCGGACTTGGTACCTTTGACTTCAGCACCTGTCATCTTTTTCTTTTAAATCCATCCATCCATCATGTGCCATGCCGGTAAGCGTGGGCGGTCATGTTCTGCCATCTCACTCGATCAACAGAGTCGTGGATCAGTTCCGTGTTTCTGTCTCGACCATGCCACAAGGCCAAGCCATCCAGATACTTGTTTCTAGGTCTTCCCCTTGGTCTGTTCCCCTCGATCTTACCAGTTGTCACCAAGTTCTCCAAATCATTTCTTCTCATAACATGCCCAAAAAATTGTGACTGTCTACGTCTAATGTCTCTGATCAGTTTACGATCTTCATTTGTTTCTTGAAGGACTTGTTCATTGGTCTTTCTGGCTGTCCATGGTATTCTTTGCATTTTCCTCAGAAACCACATTTCTACAGCCATCAGATGTTTTTCAGCCTGGCTGCTCATTGTCCAAGCTTCACATCCATATAAAAGTACAGGTTCTATGTAGCATCTCAACACTCTTTTTCTCGTTTCAATTGACATCTTTTTATTGGTCAGTATGTTTTTCATCTTGTTAAAGGCTACTTTTGCCATGGCGATTCTTGTTCTAATCTCTTCAAGGCATCTCCCATCAGATGTTATTACTGTTCCGAGGTAATTGTACCTATTCACTTGTTGAAGAATATTCCCATTTACTTGTATATTACACTGTGGTATTTCGTTCTTCCTAGTGACGACCATAACTTGTGTCTTTTTACAATTTAATTCTAACCCTAGTTGTTCACTGTGTGTAACAATCGCATCTACTAAATTTTGCAGGTCCTGTTCATTGTCTGCAATCAAGACTGTATCATCTGCATATCTAATGTTATTGATGCATCGTCCCCCAATGTTGATTCCTTCCATATTTTCAATATTTCTGAAAATATTTTCACTGTACAGGGAAAACAGATCTGGAGACATTACACATCCCTGTCTCACACCTCTCTTAATAGGCTGATATTGGCTTACTTCATTATCAACTCTTATGGCAGCTTGTTGTTTCCAATATATGTTTTTTACAAGTCTAAGGTCTTTCCCATCAATTTGTAGATCTTCAAGCATCCTTATCATGTTGACATGTCTCACTTTATCAAAAGCCTTTGTGTAGTCAATGAAGCAAAGGTGTAGATCTTTGTTTACTTCTATAGAACGTTCGATTACGGTTCTCAGTATATACACAGCATTTACTGTACCCTTGCCTACTACAAACCCACATTGTTCTTCTCCTATTTCAGGTTGTATTTTCCTCCTAACTCTTTGCATGATAATTCTTAGCAAAATCTTCGTGATGTGACTCATTATACTAATTGTTCGATGTTGATCACATTCCAAGGCTCCTGATTTCTTTGGGATTGCAATAAATACAGAATTACATAACTCATGAGGTATATTTCCAGTATCATATATTGTATTAAGCAGACTGGTAACTTTATCTATTCCATATTCTTCTAAAGCATTAATCATTTCTGTTGTGACGCTGTCTGGACCCGGGGTTTTGCCAGATTTCATATGATTAAGAGCATTCTGAACCTCCATCTTCAAAATTGCTGGCCCTTCATTGTTATTTTGAACAATATATTGTTCGTCTCTGCTATCGTCATAAAGATTTTTCACGTAATCTGACCATACATGTAAAATCTGATCTTTTTCTATTATGACTCTTCCATCTTTTGTCTTTAGGCAGCCTGCTGATGTACGTGTTCTTTGATTAGTAATCTCCTGAATTCTTTTGTGCATTAGTTTCGCATTTTTACTGTTGTGTTGTTTTTCAATTTCTCTGCAATTTTTCTCAAGCCATGTTTCTTTAGCCTCCTTACATAAGGTTCTGACTTTTCTGTGAATTTCTTCATATTTGGCAGGATTATTTTTGTTCTGTCTTCTTGTTTCCATTAGTTGTACAATTTCTTCAGTCATCCATGTCTTACGACCAACTTTCTTTACTTTTGGAATAGTTTTTTCTGCTGCACAACTGATTGAATTCTTCAGCATTTCCCATTGATCATCTACATCTTGAAATAGGATCTCTAGATCAGACAATAAATCAAATTTGTTCTTTACTTCTATGTTAAAATTATCTTGTATTTCTTTGTCAGTTTTCAATTTGCACAAGTCATATTTAGGGTTTCCTGCTGTATACTTGACTTTCTTTAACTTTACCCTCAATGTGCCAGTAATTAATCTGTGATCACTGTAACAGTCTGCATTTGGAACTGTTTTTACAACTGTTAATGCATTTCGAAACCTTTTGCTTATCAGGATGTAATCTATCTGGTTTTTAATCCTGCTGTCTGGACTCCTCCATGTCCATAATCTTCTAGGATGTTGTTTAAACCAGGTGTTTCCTACAACCAATTCTTGTTCTTTTGCCCATTCTACAAGTCTGTAACCTCTTTCATTTCTCTCTCCCAAACCATGGTTGCCTACACTGTATCCATCGCTTTGCTTTCCTATTTTTGCTTTGAAATCACCCATTATGATATTTATTTCTGATTTTTTACAGTTCTTCAAAGCAGACTCCATGTCATTATAAAATTCCTCTATACTTTCTTCACTGCTTTCACTTGTTGGGGCATATACTTGAATTACATTTATTTTAAAAGGTCTTCCGTTTAATTTTACTAATAGAACTCTGTCTGACACAGCCCAATATCCTTTGACAGAATTTGATGTTTGCTTATCTAATATAATGGCTACACCTCTTTGCTGTTCTTCTCCCCCCGAGTAAATAATCTTACAATCCTCTCCTGTCCTTATCCCTGCTCCTCTCCATCTCGTTTCCGATATTCCTAATATGTTAATCTTCTCTCTCTCCATTTCTTTTTTGATGTCCTCCAACTTTCCATCTGCATTCATTGTTCTAACATTCCAAGTTCCTACTTTCAATGATATTAATCTTTTGCACCTAGTAGCCTGTTGATGGTCTGGAGTCACCTGGTGCGCATGACTATCCCTACCGGGCGAGGCTGCTCCTATGGAGCACCCATTTACGCCGTTTCTCTGATTATCGATAAGTGAACACAACATGATTTTCTTGGCATGTGTAAAGAAGGTAGTTTGCCATTGCTTTCCTTCCCAGCAGTGACCATACTGGTCAGTGACCGTAGCCATTGTCTCCTCAAAAAAGGAGATCCTCTGCCTACCGTCGTGAAGGTGGAGACCATAACCTACAACTATCTGTCGGCTGCTCTTCATCTTCATCCACCACCTGCACCCATGGCTTCACGTAACCCTGATCGGGGGGCTACACGGGTACTCCACCTTGCCCAAGGGTGTCCCGTAGGCTAGCGGAGGGAAGGAGGCACCTTACTTCTCCTTTGATAGGGGATACCCCTACCCCGCTACCCTTTAAATACATTAGTGTATTGAGTAGTTTCAGTGCCTCAAAAATACTATCCAAAAATATAAATAAATAAAGAGTACAAGTGATATCAAGGTAAATTAAAATCAGTTTTGGTTTTGCGAAGACAGGAGCCAGAGGTGCATTAGGAGCACTGAGATTTCTTGTCAAAAGAATGGTTGGACAAAATAGGAAAAAGAAAAAAAGGATTGTAGGTAAAGGTATTCTTGTACATGCCGTAAGAGGCATGGGGCATATGATGCTAGACCTATATTTGTATACACCAGTCAGCACTCAGCGGTTGATGTGGTTAGTATCATACTGGCCACCTTCACTTCCCAAGATATTTCCTGATACCCAATGTATGAACAAAATAGGCCTCTTTATTTGCTTGAACAAGTGAAGATATTTCACTATCTGGGCCGAGAGATTACAGAGGATGCTCTTTGTGAAGCTCAAATAGTAATAAAGATAAACAAATATTACTAACATCAAGTAACATTAGTATTGAACTTCGAAAATGAATAATCATTGCTTGTCTGGCCTGTAGCACTATATGGGTCCAAAACATGATCTCTAAACAAAAGATATGGAAAGGATTAGAAGCTTCTGAGATGTGCTATCACAGGATGCAAAGAGCAAGCTGGATAGAAAAGATATATAATTAACAAATTCTTTCAGACATTGAGGAAATAAACAACTGTTGAACAATATACAAAAATAGTTATCTTGGCTTTTTTACAATATAACACACACATATATACACACATATGCGTAAACACATCATGCACCGCACACATGCACAGACACACACACGCACGCACGCACACACACATACACACACACACACACACAACCACATATACATATGTGTATGTACATATTGTTATAATGTTTCAATTTTAGAATACTCCAGCTGAAAACAGTAGCACTATACAGAATAGATTATTGCTGTATGCTGTGGGGCATCAAATAACCAGCCATGTTTCGATCAAGAACAAATGATAAAGGTCGCTCTGGAGATGCAGGGGTCAACAGAGAAGTCAGCGTTCCATTGGTTAAAACTCAGGATGGAAAAGATTTTGATCCCAAGGTATTTGCATTTTTATCCTCCTTTTTATATTTCGTAGTTGGTATAATATGTTGCTGCTGTCATTTGGTTTCCTACTGTTTGTATTAATGACAGTACATGTATCATGACAGCTTTGTAAATAATTTCATGTTGTCATCATGTAAAAAAAAGTGGGTGCTTTAGTGTAATGGTTATGATGTTATGCTGGTGATTGACGAAGGTTCCAATGCCTGCATTCGCTATTCACTGTAGGGAGGAACAGTTGTCCACCTGTTCCTCCATGCACACAGGCCTAGACAGTGTAATGGTCCAAATACTTCACATAAGCACATGGGACATGTTTTTTGTTTCTTTGTAATCATGTGAAAAAGTGCTAATACTGTATGGTGAAAGTTAAAGGTGAAAGTTGGCCCATGGTAGATATAACTGTTTGGGGTGTGTGGCCTTCACATATGGAGGAAAATAAAGTTAGTTGCTTTCTCTTAACAGGACATCATGATCAACCCCATAATTCTTTTGCTGTTTGTGATTTACTAGGCAATTTTCACATTTAATAGTTGGCCATTACTTTCTGAATGACTGACACTCATAACATGAAGATCAACACAAGATGGTCTGCTTCACAATTGTCTGCAGCTGATTTTGAACCATTGACTTGGTATGTCGGGCAACTGAGACCACTAAACCAAAGTGCTGGCTGGGAGAAGATAACCAGCTTAATTTCTTGCCGTCTTTCCTGCCTAGAAAGATCTTGTATTCCCATTTTACCTGGGTCAGCCCCAGGGTCATACTACTAGGAGAAAAACTCTTGGCACTGCACAGTATTAAAAAAAAAGTTGCTTAAAATTTTACAGGGTCGACTTCATTGCACCGGGTTTTTATCCCAAATGGCTGAGTCTCTTTCCGCAGCGAACTGCTGAAAGCAGACTCCCTAACTGCAAAGTATTTAACCCAGCACCACTATTTGGTCAGGAAGCAGTGGTAATGCTGTTGCTGGCAGCTTGCATATATGAGTTTGATTTTAATTGTTAAAATATGATTTTGTAGACAACTATATTCTTTTGGTTTTCTGGAATGTGATGAATCCTGTGCTCCATCAGATACCTACAGAGAATGAATGAATATGCACAGTTTACTAAACAATAATAATATAATGTATATATAAACATCATTCAGAAAGCAATGGCAAACTACTGAATTTAAAACTTGCCTAGTACATCAACAACAGCTGGAAAATGCTAGTGTTGACTGCAACGTCCTGCAAGGGATATGCAACATTTAAAATTTTAAAAAAATATATATTATATATATATATATATATATATATATATATATATATATATATATATATATATATATATATATATATATATATATAAAACAATGTGTAATTTGTCTGTGAATGAGATATAATTAAATAATTTTCTAATTTCATTTGGAAAAGCAATTTCTTACTGGTCCAATAAAAGTGTAATGAAACCGTCGTAAAAATTTCAAAATAACCTACTGAAACCTTGTAAGGAATTGTTTGAATGTGTTATATTTGTTTCTATAAAACAAAAAAACAAAAAAAACAGTCTGTGTTTGTAAAATGCTCTCTCTCTCTCTCTCTCTCTTCTCTCTCTTTCTCTCTTTCTCTCTCTCTCTCTTTCTCTCTTTCTCTCTTTCTCTCTTCCTCTCTCTCTCTCTTCTCTCTCTCTCTCTCTCTCTCTCTCTCTCTCTCTCTCTCTCTCTCTCTCTCTCTCTCTCTCTCTCTCTCTCTCTCTCTCTCTATTTGTTATATTTGTTTCTATATTTTAAAATATTATGTGTTTGTAATTTGTTTTCACACACATACCATATTTTTTTTTTTTTTTTCGTTTCTATTTAAAATTAAAACAAGTCTGTGCTTGTAACACACACACAACCACACACACACAGATCATATTGCAGATTCTTTCATGTTATAGTCTATTGGTCTATACAAATATTGATCTAGCTCCATTTTCACAATATACCTAAGCCATATAAGAGGATCCTTTACTTTACTTACTTACTCATGTTATGGTCCATACTATTTTAATACATTTGTACAATTGTTATGTATATTTGTTGAGCATCTTAGCTGTGTGTATAATTTTGTGAAGCAACTCTTCCGAGATTAGTGTTGTCTTTATGTAATTCCAGCGTTAATAGTTTTCTCATGTTTTTGAAAAGTACATACACTTGTCTCTTAATATTACATGCCTTTAATCTCTTTTGTTCGATTTAGTTTGCTTTTCATTGTTGATTATTATTATTATTTTATTGTTGTTGTTTTGTTTTTGTTTATTCCAATAAACATGTGGAAGGGAAAGAAAAGTGTGATCTTGTAGCTCTATTTGTTGAGCCTTTTTAAAAATTCTTTTCATTTCATTTTTATAATATTCCTTGAATGTAGATTATAATGGCTAAATAAATATATTTTGTGGCACATTTTGTGATTTTCTTTACTGCTTAAAGAGTATCAGTTTTATTTTAGTCTTGTTTTTTTTTTTTTTATCTTTGAAGTATAGTATTTAGATGAACATGAGGATTAACAAGAGGAACTCTCAAAAACAAACAAAATCACAAAAGTTCTAAAGGTGTCATCAAAGACAGTGATCTCAGCAAGAAGAAGAAGACAGAGTAATGATGAAGTCTTCAAAGTGACTGAAAGCAGAGATTTAACAAAGACCAAGAAATACAATTCACATATAAAAAGATGAGAAAGGAAATAACAAATTTATTGCAGAACTAAGCCTATAATCAAGGGGGAAGAACAAAGGAAGAAAAATTCATCTGGAAAATCGTCATCAACATGTGCCTTACCAAATGGTGTTGGCAGTCATGTCTCTCCACAGATCTCCATCCTTGGTGGTCTGGATCAATTCTGGTGATGATGCCTCCATGCCACTGTTTTAGGCCCGCTACATGCCTCTCAGTTTAATCTACTTCCTCTACCACTGATCTTCTCAATCAACACAACATTCTCCAATGCCTCTCTTTTCATGATATGACCAAGGAACATTGTTTGTCTCTTTTGTATAGTTGTGTATGTTCTAATTTTGCTAGCTTCTACCAGGCAAATCGTTGTTAGTGATTCTGGAAGTGCAAAGTTTTCAGAACATTGTCTCGAAAAACCACATCTCTGCTGCCTTTTGTACATTACAGTTTTATAATTCTCTTGTAAATGTAGGTGCTGATAGCTAAATAAATATATTTACTTGACACATTTTCTGAGTTTTTAAATGTTTAAAGAGTATTTTTATGAGGTGGTATTTAGGTGGAAATTCATAACAAGTGACAGAGGCAAATCAAGAGAAATGATACCAGATGGACTGAGATGGTGGCATGGAGGAATACCATCAGTAGAGTTGATCCAGAACACCAAAGACTGTGGAGAGACATGATAAAGGCGGGACACATGTTGATGATTTATATTGACCTGGCAGTGTGGAGAGGATAGAAATAACTAGCCAGGTTTCTTTTAAGCTGGTTTGTTCATCTGAAAGTATGCTGTTCTCAGTCATTGTTCTGTTCTGGATAGGTAAATAGGGTATAAGCCTATGAATGGTCAGTTAGTTGTAAATTGTGGGAAGATTGCGTTTTAGCTCTTAAGTCTAATGCACTGGCCTTCAGATTATCTTACCCTTGTTCGTTGGCTTGAGCTCCAGGGTGAAGTCCTGTATGTCGGATGAAGGCATCCTGTTGTCCAGCATCAGTGTGATGTCATACAGGACCTGAGGTTTGCGTGAGTATCCGTTGTCCCATGTCTGGCTTATTGGTGTTCAGACTGGTGGTTCCTCGCCGTACAGGCAGACACTCTCCGACTTTGGAGGAATCGGCGATCCTGCTGACTTTAGCCAGGACCCCGAAGGGACCTGTTGGCCAGGACACTCGACGAGGACGCGTCAGTAGGTCCTGGCCAGTATATAACCCGGCCCTGGTGCCTTGGAAACACCTCTGCGTCCCATCTTAGCCTTGAAAGGGCTAGCATCTGGTTGAGTGAGATTGGTGTGGAGACTTTTCTCCTGATTCAATACCAAAGTGCCATCTTCACACGGACACTTGTCAGAGTTCTTGTTTCCCTCTTCAAGCCCCAAAACCAGCGAGTTGTGCAAGACCAATACTGGAATTTCACAACTGCAGTGAGAGAAGATATATTAGAATGTAACCAGGCCATGATTCAGCACAGCACATATAGATTAACTGAGATCAGGTCTAGGTTAGTGATGCTTCATCCACAGGTTATAGCTATTGGTAACAGATTTCAACCCATTGTCCATGGGCAGAACCTGTGGATAAAGTTGATATAAATGAGGTAAACATACTAAGGCAGGTGAAGGTCCTACAACACTACATGAAAAGCAAATGCTGGAAAAGAAGTACAGGGAGGAAATTGAACATGTCAGCAAAAAGCACCACATCACAGCTCTGTGTTAACAGACACAGCACATATGCCATCCAACACTGGATGAGCAAAGAGGAACAAGCTGTGCTACCATCTAGACTCTTGTGGGTGGTTTAAGAAGCAAAAAAGAGTTTTTACTTTTACCAGTCTGTCTCACCTGCCCTGACCTTGATTTCAGTATTTTCTAGCAAGGGTTTCTAGTTGTTGTTTGATTTATAGACTGCTTGAAAAACGATAGGATCATGTCAAGCATTTGACAGCTGAAAGCTGCCCATGTGTTTTAAAAAGTAAAAACTATCTGCTTTCTTTGACAGTTCCACTAGTCTTTCAAATCTTATGTCGAAGTTGTAACTGTTTTTACGCTTTGGAATCTTTCAGTGATTTTCACTTCACAAAGCCTTTGTTCTCTTATTTTTGTTGTCGGTTTTCTTGAAGTAGAGTTGAAAAACTTGATGGAGACTTCCTGGAGATACCCACCTTAGACTGGCTCAACCTGGGAGCCCAGGTTACTCTTAAACATGTGAATCCACCCCGATCTATATCAAACTAATGACCACCACCTTGAGTATATTGAGCTATTTAATAGTATAAGGTAAACATTAAGTTTAAGCTCAGAACTGGACCACAGAGGTTACAGGACCAAGACCAACACTGGCCAATACTTTGGCGCATGGTGTGGCCTATCCATAGACCGGGTTCCTAGTGTTGCTGATGTACAAACATCACCATCCTTCCCTGCAGATGCGAAGCACAACTACTGGCACTCCACACCTCACTGGTTCCTGCACTTGAAGAGGGGGAGAGAGCTCTACAGCAACACGGTTCCCTTGGAGATGTACTTCAGTACCAGATCAGGAGAAAGTCTCTACACCAGGCTCTCCTTAATAAATGAGAGTCCTTTTAATAACTACAGATACTGTCCAATAAAAAGAGAAAGATTTTAAGGGAAATGTGCAATAGAATGCTATGCCTCAAGTGAAGACAAGACTAGATGATCTGGCATTGTAAAACATAGCAGCTTTGTCCATCTGAGAAATAATTGAAAGACAGTATTAAGTAGACCTACCTATGACACTATCTCAGAATCCCAATCTAAACTCAGTATCATGGGAATAACAGGCCAGTGATTACCTGAAAATCACGACATAAATCGGTGGTCTCTTATTTGTATATGAGCATGTTAAGGGACATAGGAGACTGAATAATCACAGGCATAACCTTCATGCCTGCTTTACCACTGTGCTTGTGTGGAACATATTCTGCAAGATTTTTCTCTTTACAGCGAGCTAAGAAAGATAAACTGGCCCACTGAATCAACATTAAACTCCAAGTTGTTTGAAACTAACAAGGAGCTTAACAAGTAGTTGAGTTAATCATGAAAACTCACCTAACAGCATCGTCATCAAAGACATCAATAAATGTTGACTTCTTGTCCTTGATTTGGGGATGTAAATTACAAGTACCTCAGAAATCTGAGTTTGTTTGCCTGATGATGAGGGACACTGGTAATAGGAAAAGCTAATCCACATGCTTTTAATCCAGCTTTTAATGACAGGATTAGTAAATTACGAATAAAAGGTAAATGGAAAAATATAACGATGATTAATGTACATGCACCTACTGAAGAGAAAGAAGATGATATTAAAGAAGACTTTTATAATGATCTGGAAGATGTCATAGAAGAAACCCCCAAACAGGACATCCTGATTGTGCTGGGAGACTTCAATGCAAAAATAGGTAGAGAGCAAACTAATAAAAAAGTGGCCGGTATGGAAAGCCTACATACAACTTCAAATGATAATGGATGGAGAGTCATCAACCTGGCAGAAGCCAAAGGACTGCAGATTAGCAGTACCAGACTACAAAGAAAGGATATACACAAACAAACTTGGAAATCATGTGACAAGAGAACCTATAATCAAATAGATCACATTTTAATTAACAACAGAAATGCATCAAACATACAGCAAGTCAGAAGTTATAGAGGAGCTGAGTGCCACAGTGACCACTTCCTCGTTGGAGCAAAATTTAAAATAAAACTTAAGAGAGCTTTCTATACTAAATTACAAAGATTACACCCAACATATAACAGAGAAAAACTGCAAGACATTACAGTCAAAGAGAAATTTACAGATGAAATAAAATGTAAACTTGAAACTCTGCAAAACCCTTTGGAGGAAAGCGTTGACCAAACTTGGTTGAACATCAAGAATACAATTCAGTCTACCGCAGAAGAATGTCTCGGTGTGTTAACCACGCATAGAAAGAACAGATGGTTCAATCAAAAATGTGAAGAAGCAGTCATTAGGAAGAAGAATGCCAGACATGTATGGTTAAATGACATCAATAACATCCAAAAGGAAGAGCATTATAGAAATGAATGTAAAGAGGCTACAAAAATAGTCAGACAGCAGAAGCGAGAATATATGAGTAATATAATCAAAGATATGGAAACTAATTACCAGAAAAATGAATCCCGAAAATTTTTTAAAGAACTGAAGTCAATGAAACGAGGGCACCAACAAAACACATATGGTTTAAAAGACAAAAATGGGAATATGATAAATACCAATGAGGAAATGTGCAACACATGGAAAGAATATTTTATTGAATTACTAAATTGTGAAGCTCCAAGTCACATTTTCCCACAGGAAGAGGTTCTAACATGCGAACCACAAATTGAAGAACCTACATTTGAAGAAATCCTATATGTAATCACACGACTTAAAAACAATAAGGCAACTGGGACTGATGGAATTGCTGCTGAATTTATAAAGGCAGGTGGCCATGCATTACATCTAAAGCTATACGAACTAATAATAAAAATCTGGAGGACAGAAGAATTACCCCATGACTGGAAAGAGTCATTATTGATACCTATCTTTAAGAAAGGAGACAAGTTCCAATGTGGAAATTATAGAGGAATATCACTACTGTCCACAAGCTATAAGATACTATCCGCAGTATTACTAAATAGACTAAAACCATATTCAGAAGACATATTAGGTGACTACCAGGCGGGTTTTAGACAAAACAGATCAACAATAGATCAGATATTTATCTTACGACAAATAGCCGAGAAACATTGGGAATATAAAAGATATCTCCATAACATTTTTGTTGATTTTAAAAAGGCTTATGATAGTGTCCATAGGAATAGTCTATGGAATGCTATGCAGGAATTTGGAATACCAAGGAAGTTAATCAACATGACCAGACTATGCATGGAAGATACTTATAATATAGTAACATATAAAGGCAGGAAATCAGACCCCTTCCAAATAACATCTGGCTTGAAACAGGGTGATGCACTATCGCCGCTACTCTTCAATCTGGCTCTAGAGAAAGTTGTAAGGAAGGTAAAGGAGGAATGTGATATTGGAGGAACATCCAAGCTGCTTGGTTATGCAGATGATATAGATATTATAGGGCAAAGTGAACAAAAGACATTGGAAATATTGACTCACTTAAAGGGAAAAGCCCAACAGATGGGGCTGGTTATCAACCAAGATAAGACAGAATATATGGTAATTTCAAGAGACGAAATGGCTAGAAACTCTGGCCACATACAAATAGATAATATGACCATTAAAAGAACGGAAACATACAAATACCTGGGTACAATCTTCAACTGCTCCAACATCATAAGGGAAGAAATACAAACTAGAATCAACTCTGGAAATAAGATATACTATGCACTACAACATCTACTAAAATCAAAGGCGCTATCTCGTAACACCAAAATCACAATATACAAAACACTGATCAGACCAGTTGTGCTGTATGGCTCTGAAACATGGAGTACAACGAAAGGAGATGAAGCCTTGTTACAAACCTTTGAGAACAAAATTTTAAGACGCATCTTTGGACCCATTAGGGATACACAAAGTGGAGAGTGGAAAAGAAAAAGTAACAAAGACATTTATGATCTGTTTAAGTCCCCGCTAATCACTGGTATCATGAAGGCTAATAGACTACAATGGCTGGGGCATATAGAAAGAATGGAAGATAATAGGGAAACAAAACTCGCTTACACTCAGGAAATAAATGACCGTAGACCCCGAGGTAGACCAAGAAGGCGGTGGAGAGATAATACATGTACAGACCTACAAGCACTTGGAATCAACGACTGGCAAGAGAAGGTCCACCAGAGAGACGAATGGAGACGGATTGTATTTGCAGCAAAGAACCTCAATGGCTCGGAACGCTGAAGAAGAAGAAGAATCCACATGCAAAATCCCAGTCCAGTGCACTAGAAGTAGTACCATGTGTATGGACTTTGCTTGAGTTCAAAGCGAGTGAATGCCAAAAAACAAAAAAAAAGCAAAGACATCAATGTCAAGAAACCTAACTAAGAAGAAGTGAAAGATAGTCTCTGGGAAGGTTAACCCAGTCAACAAATGCCCGCAGAAGTCTGATGTGTCGGCCTAACGGCTCAAGAACGCAGCTCTGCTGTAAACAGGCACAACGCAATCATGTCTGGGAAAAAACTCAGGATGAACGCAGAAGAAGAAGAAAGATACTCAAAAGCAGCTAATTAATGACATATAGTAAAGGTCAGTGATGATAATTATAATAATATCAACCAAGGCGTTTTGAAAATAGTGATAAAGATGTTGGAAAAACAAACATAGCAAGAGTTTCTAACATGAAATCATTAAGAGAAAAGAAGGATGGGAAGGCCAAAACTAACCTGGTGAAGAACAATAGAAGAAGCTAGATCGCTTGAAATCACATCAGAACCATTGATTAAGAAAACCTTTCCAAAAATAGATAATGTATGGAGAGCATTATTGGGACCTTATATATAAAGTCATAAGGGGGGCTGAGTGGTCTCGAGGTATGGTGTCCGCCTCGAGTGCTGGAGGTCCTGGGTTCAGGCCCCAGTGAGGACAGGGATTTATTTTAAAAATCCACCTGGACTTCCAGTAGTAAAATTTCCCCTGGTCTCTGGGTAGTGAGATCGGACGCCCGTGTGTATTGTTGCGCATGTAAAAAATCCCTTGGCAGTTGGAAATCGAAAAAGAGTGGCCTAACGGCGCTGCCCGGGCAAAATTTCGAGTTAAAAATCTACCCAAAGTATTTCAGGATCCTCGCCGATGCAACAAAGTTCGTGCATTGAGCTGAGTTTCTCCAGACTCAGGTTTGAGTTAGGAGGAAAACGGAGCACTTATGGGTTAAACCGTGTGCCGTGATGTTGATCCAACGATTAAACTAAACTAATATAAAGTCATAAGCATTGCAGTTTGTAGAAGCATTACTTTGTGATTGGATTTTATGCAAATGAAAACACTCTAAAGTCCTTGTAGCTTTCTCAGTAGTGCACTGACTTGCTGATGTTATATTTCAGCTTCATACCCCACTGAGACAAGGTATATTTTGGCTGCCCACCAGTCTGGGTTGACCTATGACAGTAAAATGAGTACCATTTTACTAAGATCTCTTTATCCACTTTCTTTGTTCCTGAAGGGATGTGGTAGCGGTGTGTCTATTTGCAGCAAGCGGTCACATTTCCACCTTTTGGCTGATACATCGAATTTCAGCAATGCATTTTTTGTAAAGACCATGTTTGCTTCCTTTTTCAATGCATACTATAAATAATTTTGTAGGGATATTTCTTTGGAGTGTAATCATGGCAGCGGTCTCATAACAGATATTAAATTAAGAATACAAAAGGTAAGAGTAGCTTTCCCAGCACTAGGAATTTATGGAAGTCAAGAGAAATTAAACATAGAACCAAACTTAGAATATTTAGTTCTAATGTTTAATCAAATGGATCAGAAACATGAAGACCACAAACAGTTACTAGTAAACTGCAAACATTCATTACTTGGTGTTAGCACATAACAGAAGGACTGAAAAGGTGGAACAGAGTCACCAATGTAAAGCTCATAGAGAGAACTAAACAAACACCAGTGAGTAAGGAGGTGAAGGAAAGAATTTGATGCTGGATAGGAAACACATTGAGAACATCAAAGAATATTATCTAATGAAAGCCATTTGTATGGAACTCGTAGGGCAAATGAAATAGAGAGACAGCTAAAAAAAAATGCTTGGAGAAGAGAATTAGCGATTAAGATGAATAATATGGGAAGGATATTGGTAGAGCTTTAGGAGATAGCTAGAGATGGATGGCTTGAAATGAGTTGGTTGAGGAGGAGAAGAAGCAACATATCCTACTTGTAATGGTGTCCAACAGCTAAGGGATTTTTAACATGCACACAGACCTTGTTTGTTTTTTCTGTACATGAGAAGGCTAGGCATCTAAGCATCTACCAAGAGATCTGGCATCAGAATGATCAAGCTGCAAGCTGATTAGAAAATTTTGATGTAGATAGTCAAGATTTTGTGGGCATGTTATGAGGAGAAATAACCATGGAAACTTAATGACAACTAACAAATTTGAAGTAGAAAGAGTAAGAGAACAAAACAATCACTTGGCCAAAGGATATAATCACTAGTTACTATTTGAAATGATTGCCTACACCTATTGGCATTGAACATGATGATATTGAGTCCCTCTGAAAAATTGTCCTGAAAATATTGTCCTCAGCTGGATTTGAGCCCAGCACTCGGGTCTGGACGCTATACCTCTAAGCCAGTCCAGTCCTTACTAGGACTTAGAAGTGATGAGAAAGGAAGCTCATAATTCTGTTAATATATTTTAATGCTATCATTTCATGGGAGCTACAGTAGTGCAGTGGCTAGCATGTTTGCCTGCCTGTCAGGTTGTCATGTGTTTGAATCTCCATAAGGCAGGAATTATTTGTTAATTGTTCTGGGAAGTGAAGAAGGCCAACATGATATTGGCCACATCATCCATTGATTCCGGTGTGTTGATGGTGAGGGTGGCAGTTCAACCCCTATACTGGCATTAAGTTGCACTTCAATGTTGACTTCTCATTCAGAAAGCAATAACAAACTACCAATCGTAAAATTGTCTAAAATTAAATCTGGGATTGATTGCCAAGGACATGCAACATTTTAGGGCCATATACCCAATACATCTCAAGGCTTGAAAATGGTCCTTTCCTTTATTCATTATCACTGCACAGCCCTCAAGCCATATCTGTCTTGGAATCACAGCTACTTTAAACACCCCAGAAAGATCTATTTGAAACTCTATTCAATAATTGAAGCTTTGAATGGAAAAAAAATATGTTAAGAAACTGCATTTTTTTAGTTTAAGATAGCTATCTGCCAAGTAGGGATTCTATAGATGATAAATGGTGCAGCTCATGGAATGTTGCCCTGCCACCTGCCTATATTTATATTGTGATATTTTTCTTACTGTTAATCACCTGGGGTATCTCAGTGAAGGGTTTTTCTAGTTCAGGAGTTCTGTAAGTGGGGTGACCTAGTTTTTCACGAACATTTTTCTGTGGATAGACATATGTTGAAAAACATCTTTTGGTTTGTTATTTGACTGCTAGGACTTCAAACTAGCTTGCTCTTACAGAGATTTAAAAAAAAACAACAAAGAAGATTGTTTTTGTTTGTTTGTTTCTTTGTTTGTTTGTTTTTGTGGGGGGGGGGGGGGGGGGGCTCGCTCTCTTTTGAACTCAAGCGTATTCCATACACACTACTTCTGGTAGTGCTGGACTGAATTTTGCATGTGGATTAGCTTTCCCTATTAACAGTGTCCCTTGCCATTATGTGGACCCACTCCGACTTCAGAGGTACTTGTAATTTACATTCCCAAGTCAAGGCTGATAGGTCAACATTTTAGTTCAACTGTCCGGTGTAGGGGTTGAACCCCTTACCTTGGCATCAGCACACCGGATCTTTAAGAACATGCGTTCTTATCCATTCGGCCATGCTAACCTGTAGGAACAAGATGAGATGAGATAAGATTAGTGATATAACGTTGTTAAAAACAACACGCTGTAGCGCGTTCAGTCACTTTAAGTTGAACATAGGCAAGTATGAGACCGAGCCTATATAATGGGTACCAGGAAATATTGGTGGGAAGTAAAGGCAGCTGGTGTGATAGTGACCACATCACCCCTAGAGTGTGACGGGTCTATACAAATATGGGGCTAGTCCAATATATACCCAATGTGCCTTAAGGCATGTGAAATGGTCCTTTACTTACTTTACTTATGTTGATAACAATTAGGTGGAGCAGCTGGATGAATGACTAAGAACTCTGACTTCTCC
The DNA here is from genome assembly GCA_963921405.1 of Cepaea hortensis. Taxonomy (NCBI): domain Eukaryota; kingdom Metazoa; phylum Mollusca; class Gastropoda; order Stylommatophora; family Helicidae; genus Cepaea; species Cepaea hortensis. The sequence continues at coordinate 91,113,213 of OY992877.1, read as the reverse complement.
TCCAGGAGATCCGGGTACGAATCCTTGATAAGGTGTGGATTTTTTTCTGTCGGGGGTAAAAAGAAAGCCCTAACCTGCACAATTTGTGGTGACTGCACTAGCCAGGCGGCCTTAATTCTTCAGGTGCAAGATACCCCCTGCCCTACACTTCAAGGTACTATAGGAAGTAGATGACAGGTGACAGACTTAGCTCTGAAATGGCACCATGGTAGCGCAGTGACTAGCATGCTTGCCTCATGGTCACTTGTTTGACCCTCTGTTGAAGTGGATTTTTAAAAATGTCCTGGGCTTTCAGATTAGTCCTGCCTAAAATGGGTACCAGAAAATGTCATGAGAAGTAACAGTGTCTGACTTGGTGTTGACCAAATCACCCATTTAGTCACTGTTGGTCTTTACTTACAAGGGGCTACCACCATATACCCAATATGCCTGAAGAGGTGTAAAATGATCACATAATTGTATTACTTGTTTACCTCTGATATGTTGGTAAGTTAGGTACTTTAATTTATTTATCTCTGATAATGATATGTTGGTAACAATTATGTAGTTTATTTATCTATGACATGTTGATACCTATTAGGTATTTTATTTAGCTCTGATATGTTGATAACAATTCAGTAATTTATTTATCTATGATATGTTGATAACAGTTATGTAATTTATCTGTGAAAGGTTGATACAATTAGATATTTTATTTATCTCTGATATCTTGATAACCCATACCTCCAGATGTCAATCTAGAGTCAAATCTCATACATGGACATGTTACCCATTATACATATTTGACCACTGTTTACTGCTGTTACAAAAATCCTAAAGTAACTAATCATGGTTTATATTTATGGCACAATTATTGGACTGTATGTCTGCTTGTCAACTAGGCAGAACATATGCTTGGTTTGTAATTAGATCAGAATGCTACAACTTTGAAGGTTTGATAGCAAATTGTTTAGTGATATCATTTAGTGATGCAGTGATTCTGGCCTCAATCTTCTGTGGTGGCAGGATTTCATATTTCTGACCAGGACTCTGTGGTTGGTCCAGTTGTATAATGTAAATATACAAGATAGTGATTGCAGCAGAATATGGCAATATAGACTATCTATAACAAAAAAGATTGGTTGTATGAGAGTACACACTTCACATACTGCAGTCACACAGATGATGGTGGCATGTTCTAACTCTGTAGTTGTATATAGGCTTTGCCAGTTTGCAATTTCATTATTGTTTCAGGTATTGTCTTTTTTATACAATGAGTAGACCTGAAAAAATGTTTTTCAAAGTCTAATCTAATATACTGAGCTACAGGCTTGACAAAACTGTGTAATGCTGTTCACTTGATGATGGGAAGTATGTGATATAATGATGGTGATAAAATGAGTGACACACTCTCCTACACAGGCAGTAGTAATTGTGTTAGAGCTGGTTGGCTGGCTAGTTCAGAAACCTCTAGAAGACTGAATTTTAGCTGTGGAAGTCCAATGGATTTATGTTCAGATTATTTGAGCTTGCATTTATTGGAGTGTCCCCTCAAGAAACAGATTAACTCCATAATTTTGATTAGAGAAATTGAATGCAGACAGTCAGTATGTTGTTTTTAGCATGTTGTGGAGAAACATGATCGCCCACACCACCCGGCAAGGCACTGGATGATGATGAGGAGAAATAAACTTGAAAGAATAGTGACAACTGGCAAGCTTGACTGGGGAAAAAAAGAAAGGGGAAGACAAAGAGATAAATACCTGGCTATATAGTTTATCTTACAACTATGATAGCTTAAGGTGATATCCCTTTTGGCATGGGCACTTGTAGAGCTATAAAGCATTCACTATTGTTCTTGGTATCTGGGTCTTGGCTGTTTAGGAAATCAAGACGGCATGTGTATATACAAGCCCAAATGTATTATGACCTTCCACAACTTAGGGTGGAATAGAAGCAGTAAATAAGACAATTAAAGTAAGTAAAGTAGGGGACCTTTTTACATGCCTTTGGTGCATTGGGCATGTGCTTCTAGACCCAGATTTATTTTTGACCAGTTGGCACTCAATGGGTGATGTGGTTTGTATCACCTGGGGGACTTTACTTCCAAGACATTTCTTGGTACTATTTTAGGCTGTGTTTACCTGGGAGCTCAGGTCAATTTAGACATTCCAGTCCGCCTCAATGTGGATCTAACCCATGACCAAGGGCCACATGCGAGGTTCTAGCCACTAATCTGCCGTGATTTATAAAGAAAATACAAACTGCATGTAATGCACTCATCCATTCAGCTTGTATCTGGGATTTGCTTATTTAGGAAATCAAGATAGTGTGTGTATATTCAACATGTACTTGTAGAAGCCCATAGTTCTTAGGTCTCGCCACATCTTAGGGTGGAATAGAAGCATTCAATAAAAAGAGCACAAACTTTATATCTTCCTAGGCCAAAACATTGGTGTTTTTACTTTGGAATGAATGCATTGTTCACAGCAGGAGAGAGGCATGTTTTCATTACACTTCATAACCTCTGATATTTGTCCCCCATGTCAGTGATAATCTGGATGTATTTCATGATTACCACATTCATATATTGTAACAGTTGGTAGTTTTGTACTGTAGTGATTATATTTGGAAATGGTGTAAATTTTATATGGGGATATGTAATATCTATCACAGCTGTTAAAATATTTGCATATATATTGATCCATGAACTGTAACCTCTTGCAGTTTATTATGGCTGTGGATGAATGTAGTCGATAGTGCATTTTTGAATGCATGTTTAAAACTTGCCTGAAAAAGTTAACTGCAATCCTACAAATTAAGTTAAGGAAAAAAAAACTATTTTGTAGACCCACTTTGCAATTTTATAATGAAATGACACCAGATGTTTGTAATTTTGTCTGCAAGAAATTGGTAAAGTAACATGTTAGCTGAATTGCACGATATCCATTTAGGATGTTTAAAAAGGGATGCCTCAAGTGTTTGTAATTTTGTCTAAAATTACCTCTGGAAGTAACTATAAACTGAACTTATTCTACAGAAATTTCATTCAGTATGGTAATATAAATATGTGTTGTTATGTGGAGATAAATCATTACAATTTAGGATTCTTGAAGAACAGGGTGCCATAATTTCTGTCAGTTGCCTATCTTCTTCCTTCAAACTCACATCTGCATGTTTATGTCTCTAATACAAGCAGTTTGTTAGTTGCCATTCAGGAAGCCATTACATTGTCAGAGAATTGTATTGGCTCTGGGTACAATGAATGTTTGTTTTCAGGCTATAGGCATGATCAGAGGACTCATTAAAGTTAGACAAGGTGAACCTGAATTATAAACCCATTTTTTCGTATATTGTGTTTTATACGCTTCTGTTATTCTATCTTTTTTTCCCTAAGTAAATTTATTGTATTGTCTTGTTCACATATGTATGCTTCCAAGATGTATAATTATTCATCTCTTTCTTTCCTCTCGTCTGCACTCAGACCGCCACACACATGTCTCTGATAAAAGCATTTCCTGGTACCTACATTATGCATTGTCATCATGGGTGACCAGATGAAGTAAAAACAAATCCACCAGGAACTAAATTTGAACATATGACCACCAGTCTGACTGGCAAGCATGCTAGTCGCTGCACTACCACAGCTGCCCATCACCACTCCCCGTAGGGTTATCTTAATGACATATACTTACTTAAGGCACATCACAGTTGCACATTGACAACTCTGATGAGTTTATCTGTTCTGTTATATGCATAATGTATTAATAAATCTCTAATGTGTTATCCACATATTCATATTTCTTCAAAGCGCAAGCCCTCCACTCAGTCCACCATCAGCAGGCCTGAACAGGGTCTCGAAGAGGTATATTTTATCTGCTCTAGAGTAGACCGGTTTGTTCCAGATTCTGCACCCATTTCAGCTTTTTACAAATCTCTGTTGTAGCAATTTTATATTTTCTTAGATGTGTTTTCTTCTATTTTTATACTTATTAATACATCCTCACCTAGATTTGCCAGTTTCAGATAATACCAGTTTGCATTTGTTATAATTGTTTTTAATTGTATCATTTCCGAGCATCTTGCATACTGTTTCAACTGCACATTTGTCTTGCTTGTCTGCTCACTACATTTGTTGAGTAACTAACTGGGTTTGTAGTTGACTACTTAGTACACATTTTCAGATTGTTCATATTGGATTGTATGCAATTATTCACTGCTTTTATTAACCAGCATATACTAGCAGTCTTATAGTTTTGCTAGTTTCGAATGCTTTGAGTATTTTGTTCTGCGAATCAGTTTTTTTTCTTCCCATCTTGACTTTTGTAAGCCTACATTGACACTGCACATGCTTCGTTCACTTTCCTTCTAAAATATTTTAATGAGATTTTGAGAAGGAGCTGATTGGTGATACGAAATGTTAAAATCTGACAGATGTGTTAAGAAGCTGTAATTTACCATTTCTGAACACATGATGCTTTCTGTTTCATTGCTTGAGATTATGGGCTTCATACTAGCACGACAGCATTCTAACACGGTTGGTTGGGGATTTATGTTGGTTCGTTAAATCAAGAAACTATCATTCTACCAGTCTGTTAATTGTGGAATCATGGGGAGAAATAAACTTGAAAACTTAGTAACAGCTGGTAAAATCAATTGGCAAAGAGCACGGAGAAGGTAAAGCGATGAATCCCTGAATGATTTGTCCACGTGGCTTAATCAGGACAACATATGCTTGATCCAAGACAGGTGATCGTGTGAGATGACGAATGTAACTGCCCACACTTGTCGGCAGGGTACATGATGATATTGATTAATTGGATGAATATAGGAAACTATTGAAATTTAGCACTTAACTCCAGGGTATCAGAAATCTTTGCCAAATAATGTGTGTTACTGGTTCTTGTGATTTTTCAATAACACCACATCTCCAATGTTCCTATGCGTGTTTCATCTGGTTTATACATTGTCCATTATTCAGAACCGTATAATACGCTTGGCCATGTGTACAAACCCAGGATTATTTTCCTGTATATCAAATTATATATTCTTTTAAGTTTGGCGTTAAGAGCCCAGTTTCTTACGTTCGTTGACAAAAATATTGTATAAGAAATTTCTAAAATATTGAATGTGGTTTCTAAGGAAAACGCAAAGAATATCATGGGCGGACAGAAAAACTAATGAAACAATCCTTCAAGAAACAGATTAAAATCATTCATTGATTAGATAAATTGGACTTGCACTTTTTTCTGTAGGCATGTTAAACGTGACAATTTAGTGGCATCTGGCAAACTCGATGGGAACAGAGCAAGAGGAAGAAAAGTGTTGCATGTCTGTTTGGCTTGACCACATGGCATCACCGGACAACACAAACTTGATCCGGCATGACATATGATGATGATGATTATATTTATTTTAGTATTATTGATGACTACTAGAGAGATTGCGCATCTTGTGAAATGCTGCTTGTACTTCAGCAAATCATTTCATATACGTTGGCATCTTACAACTTCGATAGCCTCAGTTATTGCTAATTCTCTTAACTGATTATTGCCATGGGATGATAAATCATCTTATTCAAACTTCCCGTAACTGCCATGGACTTATATATCAAACTAAAGTTAAAATATCAATACACAAGTGTTCCCATTAATTTGATATATAATACATATATGCTACAATATTAACAACTTTTAAGTCATTACTGTAGCACATCTCTATTTCCCATTTTTCGCCATCCATTTTCGTTTGGTCCAAACTTACTTTTAGCTTGGCACTGAATCTGTTAATGCATCCGTGAAACACTACAGATGAGTGGTGCAATGACTTTACATTGCGTTTTCGAGTGACGTGGCGGTCTGTACATTCACCCCCGTGATTTGCCACAGAACATCTGTTGCAGCCTAGTTGTGAGGCTGGTCCATTTCACGAAATATCTCATGTTCTCTTGCTGATTCCGTGAACTGTCTTGAACAAAAGAGTCGTCACTTTACAGAATAGACAAGATGTTAACCCATTTAATGAAATTCCCGGTGTTTTTGCCCATTCTGTGAATTTTTTGGGGATGAATAGGGCCCACTTCACGTAATAGACGAGATGTTTCGCGATTGGGATGTAACAATCATGGCTTTTAACATAACGAGTCGTGCCAACTGGTCTATTCTTCTCAGAGACTTTCTGTTGTGAAGTTTGCGAACCTTTTGTTATTTGTCTACTCTCTCCTCACTGTCTCCCCTCTCCTCACTGTCTCCCCTTCTCTCCCCCTCTCTCTCTCTAACTGTGTGCGTGGCGCGCGCGCGTGTGTGTCTCTGTGTGTGTGTGTGTGTGAAAATGTTTTTTTACCGTTCCCTTTTCCCTTTTTTGCTCTTGCTAAATTTCTCCACTCTCCCTTTTTTCTTTCTACTATCTACACACACATCTCTCTCTCTCTCTCTCTCTCTCTCTCTCTCTCTCTTTCTCTCTCCCCATGTCACTTATGTTTCTCCACCCCCTCCTCTCTCTTTCTCCATCCACCAACTCTCTCTTTCTCTTCTTTCATTATCTTTGTATTTCGTCTTCCCCTGTCTCTCCCCCGAAGTTGTGTGTTTCTTCCCTTCCTCTCTCTGCCTTTCTGACCCATTGTCTTTCTCATCTCACCTCTACCCTCTCTTTCCTCACTCGCCAAATCCTCTTCCCGTTCTCCCGTCTCATTTCTTCATATTTTTTTCCAGCCCCTCCCCCCCTCCCTCTCTCTCTCTCTCTCTCCCTCTCCTCCCCCTTTTCGCTTCTTTCTCTTTCTTCTACACTCTTCCATCCCATTCCCACCCACTCTAATATAGCTGACATCCCTCCTTCTCCCACCAACCCATTCTCCCTAAACTCCCTCAACACTCTCCACTCTTCGTTCCCTCCCCATCTTGTTAATTTTTACATCTCCTGTTTCTCATTGTGTGTGCACTCACTACCACCCGCAGATTTCCGTGAAGTCCGAGATAACCTAGTCTGTTCACTAACAACTAGGCATGCGGCTATCAATTGGCGGTATTTACCTAACACCCTTGGGAGCCATAATAGCTAGCACACTCCCCTGCCAGTACTATAGTTGTGTGTTAGAATCAGGGGTGCCAGATCACTGCGATCAAATCGATCAAATAAAGCCAAGTTTTGAAATCAAAAAGCCAGACATTACCCAATGAAAATATCTATTAAATATGTATTTACATCACATGAAAACCTCTTCTTCAAATAAGTATTCCTCTTCATTGTTGAGAGATCCAGTACATGATTCCTTAGAATATAAAACTTCAGTTTTGAAATCATTCAATATTTTGGATGAAGGAACAAATTCCTTACAGCACTTGTTTGAAGATAATAGTTCTGCTCCAATTCTATGCTTCTATTACATGCTAACAGCAATTTGTAACTCTGCTAATTTGACTTTATCATCATGTTTCTTACTTGTTTTCATCACTGGAAGTGTTTTTTTTTTTTTTTTTTTCTTTCAATTTTTGTGAAGAAGATGGCGCGCTCCGCTTTGAAAGTCTTGGAACAATATTACACCGACCCAATTTGCAATATGCCGATTCAGAACCATCAGTGGATTTCTTGAGCCACACAAATGTCTTTTCCCATTGATCATTATATTTCCGATTAGTATCTTAAGATGGTTTCCACTTTGGCATGATAATGGGCTCAATAATAAGAAATACTTGCCATGAAGGTACTGTATAATGAATTTGACAACTTAACTGAACAGTAAGGTGGCTGCGCAGTGCGTGAGTGCGCATAGAACTGTACAAGTACAGTATTAAACCATACGTGTTAAATATTTGTTAGTTGTTACGTTCGTTCTCAAGAATGAACCAAAAGCAGTATAAGCTAAGCTTATTGTTTTGCATTTGTTTTAGCTAAAAAGTGTTAAAACGATAAAATTTAACTTGACCAATTCAAAAAGGAGGCATTTATAGCTAATTATTATAATAAATATTTTGTATATTACTTATATATTATTTGCATATATATTATTTATATTATAAATATCTTCTTCTTCTTCAGCGTTCCGAGCCATTGAGGTTCTTTGCTGCAAATACAATCTGTCTCCATTCGTCTCTCTGGTGGACCTTCTCTTGCCAGTCATTGATTCCAAGTGCTTGTAGGTCTGTATGTATATTATCTCTCCACCGCCTTCTTGGTCTACCTCATTGTAGTCTATTAGCCTTCATGATTATAAATATGCCATTATAATTTTGTTTAAAGCCACGAAAAAAGCCAAAACGCCAAACTGATATTTTGACTTAAATGTTGAGCACAACCCACTACTGGCAACGCTGATCGTATTCTGGTATGAACCTAAGACCTATCCACGTCAATGTGGAAGCACTATACCCGAGTTTCGCTCTCGTTTGAGCTCGTCAGTAGTGCATATCCTTGACCGGAAACAAACCCCGGATCACTGGCGTGTGAAGCGGGTGTGTAACCACGCGGCACACGCTGGACACGGCCAAATTATCATAACAGAACATTACGTCACCCATCGTAGGCTGTAGCTCAAGATATGATATTTTGACGCCAAACCTGTTTTTTAAAAGCCATATTTATCAGATTTGGATTTAAAAAGCCAATCTGGCAACCCTAGTGTCAGAAGTCGGGGTGCCCCACCGGCTAGATGAAAGTATTTTTCACTGGCGAGCAACCCCAAATAGTCAGAAACTGACTAGGGACAAAAACTGTATGGCTGAACTATAGATTAAGCCCTGAATATCCAACGTACAGCTCCAAGTGGCTCGTTACAAAATGAAATGAACTGTGCTGAATATTCGCCAAGGAATAGGAAAGAGAAGTTTAGCTAAGATAGATGTTTAAGTCTAAATATATGAATATAGACGACTATCTCAGTACAGTTTGGCAGCAATGAGAGTCATGGCGACTGCCAATATCGAGCAAAGACTGCTATTACTTCTGTTCCAAGGACTTGTGCTTTCACGCATCGAGTATGCCCTGGCCATCCTCACTGTCAGCCCTACACAGATTGGAAGACTTGAAAAGGTACAAAACGAAGCCATGCGCATCATTTTGGGCTGCACGAGAGACACCAGCTGTGTAGCAATGAGATACCTCCTTGACTTCCCGACAATGGAACACAGGATCAAGATCTGGAGAGCTCGTGCATACTTAAAAAATAAGTGCAGATGAGCAGCACCCTCTGCATGACGCTGTATTCAGAGAAAAGGGTGACAGGCTAAAGAGGGGCAAATCATGGATGGGTCGGGCGGAAGATGTCGTCGGACAGGTCTGCAGTCTTACCAGTATCAACCCCGGCAAGGAATGGGTGCCGGTGCCTCCAGCTTTTAAGTGTACCTTCTCCTGCATTATCACACTCGACAGACGGTGCAGAGAGCAGAACCCTGCCGCTGTCAATGCAGAGGTTAACACGCTCATCTATGATCACTCAGATAGCCCCGAAGTGCTCATCTATACAGATGGATCTGTTGTAAAGCAGCAGAGAAGTGCGTGGGCATTTACAGCCCGTTCAGCGGGCCGAACCGTTCAAGAATCCAGTGGTGCCCACTCTATGACCACGAGCAGCATGACGATGGAGGTGATGGCAGTTACACAGGCTTTCATATGGCTGGAATCACAGTATTATACCAACGTGTGTGTACTAAGTGATTCAATGAGCATGATTCAGAAGGTCGAAGCTGGATCTGTACGTAGACAGTGGACTGAGTCGCTGCGGAAGTCTGTTGTCCGCAAAGTCACCTTCATCTTCGTCCCGGGACATGCGGGAGTCGAGGGAAATGAACGAGCTGATAAATTGGCTGGCTCTACACCCCCTGTAGATGGCCAGCCCATGGATCGTGCCGATGTTATTAACGCCCTTAAAGATATGGCGAGAACAGAGGATTTTGACGCCAGTGATTCCACATCGCTTTCCAGGATGAAAGACCTGGGAGTAAGAATCGACACAGCCAGACGCGAGAGGTACATCGGGAAAACAAAGCGCCTCGTCAACCAACACAGAACTGGCACTATTAGCCACCGGACTCTGATGCATATGCTGGGGGGAGGATCTGAGCACCTATGGACATGTCCGGAGTGCAACGAAGATACCCCAACTGATAACTAACTAACTAATAACTAACTCAGTACAGGTTTTTCTCCCTGACTGCTCCCTTCCTTGGTGTGTAAGTGAACCCCCACCAATGTACACACACAACACGTATGCACAATTGGAATTAAAATATAACGACCGAACTATGAGTTACAATATTACAACATTTATTTACTAATCATAGACATCTGATGGTTTTTAATATGAGGATGATGAAATCATATAACATATTGTGATGAGAAACATTATGTAACTTTACTTGTTACTTCATCTATCTGGAACTGTGGTCCAGATCCCCACTCTCCAGTAGACTCAACAAAAGAAAACAGCTTGCCGGTATTCTGACGATCCTGTCAGTCCTGACACTCCTAGTCAGCAGTCTCTAGTCTTGAGATCTATAACATAGGTGCTCCTTGTGAGAGCTTGAAAGAAAGTCAAGAATGTGTTATATCAGTTCTACATCAGCGCAATCCTAATTAAAACATATCATAACACAAACATATACAATGACCAGTCTGGCCAAGTTTATCTTCCAGCTCTACTGCGTTCACCATCCTTCTTCTCCCTACTGTCTTTAGTCTGGGACGGGCTTTTCAAATGTCTCACACGCCTGTAATGATTACATTTCTGCCGCCCCATGTCCATGTCGCTAATACAGAAATTCTGTGTCGTACAGCCGCTCTGTCCCAAGTTAGTTTAGCAGCTCACAGGATCGGTAATGGTATTATAATAATGCCGGGTCATCCCGGCTTACAAGCCGGGACCAGTAGCTGTGCCAGGTTTCCATGCATTACCGTGGACGCACACCCACAATACACTGAGAAAGTTTAGCACCATATACCAATTGTGTGTAATGTCTGTACCATTACACCTCTGCTTCCAACACCATCATTGGCCAATGTGCCAATGCGCAGACAATAGCATAACACTTCATATTGGTAAGTTTGCATATGACACATCAATATATCAAACATCCAATACACATAAACATATGGATTACACTAGACATATTATGATACTTTAACATCATAGCATAATGCACTAGTTAGTTTGTAAGTATACGAAATGAGACGTATATACACAAAAAGAATATGTACGAAGCATATTCATAGCATTGTATATGCATATGAAATTACACATACATACATCCAACATATCCGTAAACATTATATTACTTCAAGATGGACGTCTAATGATACTCAACATAATAGCATCCAGCATTATTAATGAGTACTAATATTGTATAGCTACAAAATGAGATATACAACAAGTCTAATTGAAGTTACCACACAGACCAGCCATATTTGCTGAGCTGCCCGGTTTAATCACACTTAGTTACTGCTGTTGTAAGAATTAAATAAATAGTCAGTTGACTATAATCTGTACAACAAATGCACACACCAAAAGGCAACTAGGGTAGTGTACAAAGAAATGACAAGTATCTACCAAGACACCTAAAAGTATACTTAGACAATGATATTTATTGAAATAACCTATGTCCGATATAGACTGACTAGTGACTAAGAAATGATTCTCCTAGTTAAATCTAGCAACATAAGAATCATACATATGACTACCAAACATCGAGCTGGCTGCCTACCTGTTCTGAAGTCAGACTTAATCTAACATAAAACAGGCTAGGGACCCTTATTTAAGCTGAGTCAAGCAGACAGTATTATCTCCTTGGCATTCCCATCATAAATTCTTCTTATCTCCACCGGACGGTAATTGCAATTAACTCCAAGTCTGTCCAGTCATAAAAATTCTTTCTGCAGGCACACTAGCCTTCACACCTGTGGGTCTGACCATTATTAGCCTCCTGAGTCTTATCAGTGATTTCACACCTTGCAGAGTCTGCCAGTCCGAGTGGACGGGGCTTGTTTACCGCCCTGTGGCCATTATCTCTCCCTGTGTCAATGTTGTTCACGCCTGGGTGGTTTTATTTCACTCACTGGGCCAGTTCATTGTTGATTCAGTCTGGGTCTAACTGGGCAAGAAGGTGCCAATGCGTTTGTGTGGTGTCATAGCCCGTCTGGGTCAGCAGTTTTCTAAGGTGTAGACTAATTTAAATTATCTAGTTGTGTCCGTCTCAAGTATCCCATTTTACTTGCCATCTGCAAGCTTACGTCATGGCTAGAGGCTTTTTGTGAATAATCTTACCTCACGACTAGATAGCCGTGGAGTAGCATGATTAATTCATTCTTTCTCAATTTGGCCTCTCAAATTTGGAGACAGAGAAAAATATTCTGGGATGTTAAGGCGGCATTCCACGACACCTAGTTAGAATCCCCTTTGAGGCGGGGATGTTTTGTGATAGTCTGGCCAGGGCTGCCATGTCGACCCAGCCTAAAATGGGTACAAGTGAATGCTTTGGGAAGTGAAGGCGGCTGGTGTGGTATTGACCACATCAAACACTCAGTGTCATTTAGTCTCAAACATGCACCAGGCTAGCATCAGATACCCAATCGTCTCAAGGCGTAGAAAGGGGATCTTTGCTTTTTACCATGCAATGGATGAATTACCCATACACAGAAACAGAGAAGTAGACGGTAAACATTAGTATAACAAAAAAAAAAAAGAGGCAAATGACATATTTCGGCCACGTTAAAAGACATAACACTCTTATAAAAACCATACTGGAGGGCGAGGTTGAAGGCAAGCTAGCAAGAGGTAGACAACGATACAAGTGGGAAGATAACGGGAAGATGGATGATCATCAATCTGACAGAATGTGCATTCAAGGCGAGAGACACACAGTGGTGTTGGAGATCAATTGCAGCCAACCTTTATTGTGGAGATGGCACCTAATTAATTTATTACTATACAACAATCACAAGTAACAAATTGAACGTGGTGGCTAAAGCCTTCGTCAGCACAGACAAAACAAACACACCGACACAACTGCATGAAAAATTAAATTAAATGTTTTGCATATCCTTTACAGAACTCGCTGTCAACATCAGCAGCTTTCAGCTGTATGTTGATTTCATGGCAAGATTACGCTCAGTAGTTTGCCATTGCTTTCTGAGCGGCCGGCTCATTATCCCGCAAGTCACGAGCGCGGGTCGAACCGCTTCCAGTTCTCGCCTCGCTGCGAGATAAACGGGATTACGGAGAAAGTGGTGTAACCCTTCGCCAGAGAGACCGGCGCATGAAAAATACTATATGAAAATATAAATATAGAAGTTATCTGAATTGATGCTGTGGACTGGATACTTCTTACATGGGATCCACGTTTATGACTGAAGTCATGATAGCATTGGATCAGCGCCCGAACGTGCCAGTGCAGGGTGCATGGATCAATTGTTCTGGTTAGTACAGTGTTGCGGCGTCAGCTAAGCCTCACAGAGTACAAGCGATATCTCTAGAAAGAAAACATCGAGAGAGGACAATGTCACTCCATCTAGTAAAGCCGTGACCTCGTGTTTCAAATGCGTAAACGCTCAAGACCCCAGCGACAGTATCTGCTTAAGATTACCCTTGTCGAAGTGTCTTGTGTTAACTAGTCTGTTTCAGTCAGGTAATGTAAGTAACACGCTTGAACAGACATGAGTTAAATGTTCGAGATTTAAAAAAAGTGTGAGTAACAACTATGCTAGTCGGTTAGTTAGCAGCGGTTCCAACTTTACGGCAAAGGCTCGCCCCATTATGCTCCGTTCCTATGCCAGTGAATAACAGAAAATACTCCTCACTGCCCCATGTGAAAAGTGGAACAGACAGGAGTCTCGACAGAATAAAAGCCCGCACAGGTATACTATGCATAATGCTGCTGCCAGAATGCCAACACAAAAGCCCGCCACGAAAAATACAGTTCATCGTGGATGGAAGAGACAGTTACTAGAAAACCATCGGCCACACATTACTGCATAAGGCAACCCAGTTATTTCAGCGAACGCCATTTTTCTGAACATGCGGTTCACGCTACAAACAACCGCGGACAGATGTAAAAGCACTCCACACGAAATTCACAGCTCACAGTTTCGCTCCACGCACTCAACTCGGTAGCAGGGCGACGGAACCATGCACTACCAGACCAACTATAATAGAAATGTGTGAAGTAACAGTTAGGGCAGAATGGAGAAAGTAATCTGTCGGGAACAAAGGGTTAATGTAACACATTGGTTAAAGTACCAACTTGGACGATATCGTGATGGTAACGTGTCTGGGCCAGAGGAGTTAAAGTAACAACCAAGATCGAAACATAAAGAAATAGCTTAAGCAGAGTGGTAAAAGTATTGTCTGGGTCCGAAAAATTATATATATATATATATATATATATATATATATATATATATATATATATATATATATATATATATATATATATTCAAACCAATGTTTTCCCGTAGTGAATTTGAATAACGAAGACACAAACAATAGATTGCACGATTTATTGCCTGGCATATTTCGCTGCATCTCGTCAGGTACATACTGCAGAAAGCACACAACTTACGTGAATTAACTAGATACATCCTTCAAGTTGAAATATACACATATTCGCACAGTAATGTCAATTATCTACCACGGTAATTTTAAGCTGACTAACATGTCTTTCTGTTTGCACAATTCTGGCTTGCGTTGATTGATCATAATTGCTTCTGCCAATTTTAACAAGCGAGTATTTTGTGTGTTAAACAACACGCGAAAGGCAGTGTTTCTGTCAACCACATGACCACTTTCGATAATGTGCCTACCAATTGAATAAGCCGGGAGCTTCCGGTGTGTCGGCCCTACGAGGCTAGCATCTCCTGTGTGTTGTATCTTGTTGACCATCGAGGTATGTGTTCTGACACTCGTTTGTTAAGCTGTCTCTCTGTTCTACCAATGTAGAAGGCCTGGCATCTACATGTGAATTGGTAAATACAATTGTTTGTGGCGTACAGAGGAACAGGCTCTTTGACTGCTGGTGTAGGAATAGGTACGGTTTTATATCCAATGACTGGAGTTGCAGCACAGAATGTTCGGCCTACTGCTGTAGTAAGCCGACGTCTACAAGACCGGCTTACTACAGCAGTAGGCCGATAAATTATGTGCTGCAACTCCAGTCATTGGATATAAAACCGTACGGATTCCTACACCAGCAGTCAAAAAGCCTGTTCCTTTGTACGCCACAAACAATTGCATTTACCAATACACATGTAGATGCCAGGCCTTCTACATTGGTAGAACAGAGAGACAGCTTAACAAACGAGTGTCAGAACACATACCTCAATGGGTCAACAAGATACAACACACAGGAGATGCTAGCCTCGTGGGGCCGACACACCGGAAGCTCCCGGCGTCTTCAATTGGTAGGCACATTATCGAAAGCGTCCATGTGGTTGACAGAAACACTGCCTTTCGCGTGTTGTTTAACACACAAAATACTCGCTTGATAAAATTTGCAGAAGCAATTATGATCAATCAACGCAAGCCAGAATTGTGCAAACAGAAAGACATGTTAGTCAGCTTAAAATTACCGTGGTAGATAATTGACATTACTGTGCGAATATGTGTATATTTCAACTTGAAGGATTTATCTAGTTAATTCACGTAAGTTGTGTGATTTCTGCAGTATGTACCTGACGAGATGCAGCGAAATATGCCAGGCAATAAATCTTGCAATCTATTGTTTGTGTCTTCGTTATTCAAATATATATATATATATATATATATATATATATATATATATATATATATATATATATATATATATATATATAGAGAGAGAGAGAGAGAGAGAGAGAGAGAGAGAGAGAGAAAGTTCTTGACTGCAGCAGAATATTACAGCACATAGTGAAACAAAAAAGTATTTTTAAATTCCGGGGACACAATAAAAACAAAACGTGCACATGGGGACATCAGTCCACGTAAACAAAATATTTAACGTAGGAGGAAATAGATGAAAACAGAATAATGTGATCGCATGAACGGTTCTGGTCAACGATGCATGGAGATTGTCGGTGTCAAAATGAGTTTCAAGGGTGCCCAGAACATGCACAAAAGAATGGCCTTGCTTTTTAAGTTCATAGCTTGATACGATCTAGCGGTAATAGCACGTGATGGTGACAATGATATATGTATGGAATTTAAATGAGCAAGACGTGGCCGAGTATCGCCTCAATCTCCGCGGTGCTTGTAGATTTTTTAACAATAATATCTTCTTGTTGACGTCGCCAGCCGCATCACATCATGGATAGACAGACAGGCGGGTATGCAGGAAACGATGGATAGATCGATCGATAGATAGGCAGGCAGGCAGGTAGTGGGATAGACATACATACATAGATATTCAGCCAGGCAGTCATACACCGCCATTAGATGTACTGGGTCCCATTTACAACCACGTCCTCCTGTACAGATGGATTCTGTAACAGTCATATGTTTGCGTTATCGTCGCCAGCTGCTTCACAAGTCACACACGTGCAGGTCTAGACATGTTTCACCCAGCCTGTTGTTCCGACGCTACCTCCAATGTGCCTTACAGTTATTAACATCAAGTTCATCATCTAGCATTTCCCGCGTCATTGCTTCTCAGATACAGTTCCACTTGCTTCATTGCACGCCCAGAACATTTCACGTCATCAGAAACTTTAACATGTCCAGTAATTCAGCACGTGTAGTTGTTATGAGCCAGACTTGGAAGTACAGTAAAACGCTATTTCTGGAGATGGTGTTTCTTTTCTGCTGTCATATTAGCAAGAAATGAATAAGAAATTAAAAAATGGTAAGTTCATGAATAATAAAAGAAACGCGTCCACTGATATCACAAGGGAATCACCCGTCTTTGACCATGTCATAAGAACAGAATAAAAGGTTTATATTGGAAATGGCTAGATGGATTAATGTTTTCAGTCCTTACCGACAGTTGTTACTTCGACTCGTAAAGTCGAGAGGGACTGGTTCAGGATATTTTCTTTCTCAGTTATAGTGTACTGTTAAAGATAATGGTTTCCTTTGTTTTCAAACCTTTACTGATCTATTTTAGCCTACACCATTTGAAGACAAACCTTATGGATTGTCAGCAAGCTCAAACTATCTGCTGCTTTCTTTGGAACGTGTAGGTAGGTAGGTAAAGTAGAGAAGGAGAAAGACGGATGGTTAGATAGGTATCCCGACATACGAATGGGTGGGTGGATGCAGGGAAGGATAGATAGATACATAGATAGATGGGTAGATAAATGGATGGATTAGACACGAAAGGAGATATTCAGCCAGTCACTGGATGTAGTAGAGGTCCCATTCTCAAATCTCTCTTCTGCACTGGTGGACTCTGTAACAATTATATTTTCATGTTGTCGACGCCAGCCGCATCACATATCACACATTGTGCCTTACAGCTATTAATATAAAGTTCATCATCTCGCATTTCCCGCGTCTTTGCTCCCCTAACACAGTTCCTCTTGCTTCATTGCACAGCCAGAAAATTTCTGGTCATCAGAAACACGTCCAGTAATTCAGCACGCGTGGTTGTTATAACCAAACTAGAGCGGACAAGTAAAAGGCTTTTGCCCGAGATGGCGACTCTTTACTGCTGTCATATTAACACAAAGTGAATAAGAAATTAAAATGGTGAATTGCATGAATAATTATGAAAGAAACGCGTCCACAGATATCACAAAGGAACGAACCGTCTTCCGCGGCGTCATGAGAACGTTCTTTCCGAATGAGACAGCTCGCTGGCTCTTCTTTCAAGCTTATACTGGAATCATTTAGTTGGATTATCGCTTTATGTCCAGAATGATAATTGTTGCTTTAACTCTTAAAGGTCCTTTTGGTGTATTTAAGGATTTTTCTCTCTGAGTTTTTATTTACTTTTTTGCGATTGTCAACTGCTGTGTGATTTTTAACATGCGCAAGAGACCTTCAGTTTTTCACACTTATCCAATAAATCCGGGAATTCAGTCTTACTGCCCATGAGATCAGAGGGTCGTATGATGTAATTAGATACCAGTGGCCACGGGAAGGTTAACCCGGTCAACAAATCCCTGTAGAAGTCGGATGTGTCGGCCTAACGGCGCAAGAACGCAGCTCTGCTGACAACAGGCACAACGCAATGACGTTCGAAAAAACTCTCCGGATGAACGCTGAAGAAGAAGAAGAAGAAGAAAAAGAAGAAGAAGAAGACGAAGAACATACCAGTGGTTCTTGAAAACATCCCCACCCCCATGCTCAAAACCCGGTACCTCCTTAGCCTGAGACTTCTCATCTATAAATAATATATTGTGCGTCGCTTCCCAAAAGTTCAGAATTTTGCTAAGATAGCTGCAAGCTACGGTCACACATTCCAAATACAGCGGGGTCTTTAATGTGCATACCGTGAACAAGGAACTTTAAATAGCTATATGGTTTATAAATGTGTACGGCTAAGTGTGGCAGAAACACAAAGGCAGATATATATATATATATATATATATATATATATATATATATATATATATATATATATATATATATATATATATGTGTGTGTGTGTGTGTGTGCGCGCGCGTGCGTGTGTGTATGTTTTACTAAACTCTGTGCTTGTTAATCATCAATAATTGAGTTCTCTCTCTCTCTCTCTCTCTCTCTCTCTCTCTCTATATATATATATATATATATATATATATATATATATATATATATATATATATATATATATACTAGCTGACCCTGCCCGGCTTCGCCCAGACCCTGGTGGGGAGCATCTCATTTAATTCATATAAGTAGTCATATAAGTTCCCGTTCCCGTTACCGACTATCTGTCTGTCTGTCTGTCTGTCTGTCTGTCTGACCCGGCCCGACATCGCCCAGCTCCTGGTGTGAAGCATCTCATTTAATTTATATAAGTAGTCATATAAGTTCTCGTTCCCGATGTTATCGCGGACCTCAGAGAGAAGTGTCTATGTAGAAGACCATTTCCTGGACGTACGTATTTTGGGAGGGGGAGGAGGGAGGAGGGAGGAGGAGGAAGAAGAAAAAAAAACTACGACAGTTGGCATCTCTGGAATGAAAGGAAGGCGTGTAGAAAATTTCATCTCAATCGGATGGGCCGTTCGCGAGCGTATAAAGGACATACGGAGATACATAAATACATACAGAGATACGCTCCTTTTTTATATATAAGATATATATATATACACACACACTAGATGACCCGGCCCGTCTTCGCCCAGTCCCTGGTGGGGAGCTTCTCATTTAATTCATATAAGTAGTCATATAAGCTCCCGTTCCCGACTATCTGTCTGTCTGTCTGTCTGTCTGTCTGTCTATCTGTCTGTCTGACCCGGCCCGGCTTCACCCAGACCCTGGTGGGGAGAATCTCATTTATTTAATTCATATAAGTAGTCATATAAGCTCCCGTTCCCGACTATCTGTCTGTCTGTCTATCTGTCTGTCCGACCCGGCCCGACTTCGCCCAGGCCCTGGTGGGGAGCATCTCATTTAATTCATATAAGTAGTCATGTAAGCTCCTGTTCCCGATCTATCTATCTATCTATCTATCTATCTATCTATCTATCTATCTATCTATCTATCTATCTGTCTGTCTGTCTATCTGTCTATCTAGCTGTCTATCTATTTATAATGGTGATAAGTTTACAGACAATTCTAACCTACATGAACGTCTTCAGTTACTGCCACTCCACAAACGCCTACTTTGTAATAACGCTAAACTAACTCACAAAATCCTATTTCAAAATGCCCCAAGCTACCTTTGGCCATTGTTTAAATATAACGCTAGACATAGTGAACGTCTAAATATACTTCATGTCCCTAAACCTAGGATAGACTTATATTAAACAAGCTTAGCATACTCTGCCACTCAGTTGTGAAATAATCTTCCACAAGAAATCAAAGACACCACCAGTCATTATACATACATTCGCAACCTGTTTGAACACTACCTCAGTACAGACTACATGCCCCCTTAAAAAAAAAAAAAACAACAAAGACAATAATAATGGTAAATTATCTCCAACGACAACTAAAATAAAAAATATTCCCATATGTGTGGCACATTACACCCGCCTTGGGTATTTATGATGCCCATGTTAAACATTGCCTCAACGAGTCATGTATTATTGATTATTTTTCATGCGTTTTAGTGCTTATTGTTATTTTGTTGTCAAAGAATTGCTTCATAAGAGATGTTGAATGAAAGAATGTATGAGAGGAAATAGAGAAGAATGGCAGAATATCAGACGGGCCTGCGTGCCCAATTCTTAACCCTTTGAAAGTAAAGATTTTCGTTCTATCTATCTATCTATCTATCTATCTATCTATCTATCTATCTATCTATCTATCTATCTATCTATCTATCTATCTATCTATCTATCTATCTATCTATCTGTCTGTCTGTCTGGCTGCCTGCCTGCCTGCCTGCCTGCCTGCCTGACTGTCTGACTGTCTGTCTGTCTGTCTGTCTGTCTGTCTGTCTGTCTGTCTGCCTGCCTGTCTGTCTGCCTGCCTGCCTACACGTCCGTCCGTCCGTCTCTCCCTCTGTCTATCCCTCCCTCCCTCTCTATCTATCCATCCATCCATCCATCCATCCACCCATCCCTCTCTGTCTGTCTGCCTGCCTACCTGCCTGCCTGCCCGTCCGTCCGTCTCTCCCTCAGTCTATCCCCCCCCCTCCCTCTCTGTCTGTCTGTCTGCCTGTCTGTCTAATAATCTATTGGTTGCAGTTAGAAAATTTCGCTTAATGCTAGGATTATTTTTTTTAAATGTTGTATAATTTTCATGTAAAAAATAATGTTGTCGGATAGTTTTCATGTAAAAAAATGATGTGGTGGTATCGAGAACAACCTTAGATAAACGAAGACTAACTTACAAAAAGCATTAGAAAGAGCACTTGAAAGACCTTTACATCTTCCCCCAACAATTAACTTGGGTAAATGGAGCGGCGGCAGCAGCAAAAGAAAAAGAAGGAGGAGGATGAGGGGAAGGAGGAGGAGGAGGATTATAACGCATATGCCTGTAGATAGCTGTAGCGAAAAGGTCCACCTATTTGAGAAATATGCAACAATTTTACATATATAGCAATGCTATTAAATGTTATGTCCCCTCGCTATATATAAATTATAATGTAAATTAAAATATTAAATTGTATTAAGTAAATAGCTGTTTCTTCTTCTTATTCGTTCATCCGGAGTTTTTTTTTCCGGATGTGATTGCGTTGTGCCTGTTTATAGCAGAGCTGCGTTCTTGCGCCGTTAGGCCGACACATCCGACTTCTGCGGGCATTTGTTGACCGGGTTAACCTTCCCGGAAATAGCTGTTTGAATACTAACAAACTATGACAGTTTGTTGCACGGGAATGATAAGAAGACGTGTAGAAAATTTCATCTTAATCGGATGGACCGTTCGCGAACGCATAAATAACATATATACAGAGATACAGACAGACATACATTGCATTTTATATATATATATACTAGCTGACCCGGTCCGGCTTCGCCCAGACCCTGGTGGGGAGCATCTCATTTAATTCATATAAGTAGTCATATAAGCTCCCGTTCCCGTTCCCGACTATCTATCTATCTGTCTGTCTATCTGTCTGTCTGTCTGACCCGGCCCGGCTTCGCCCAGATCCTGATGGGGAGCATCTCATTTAATTCATATAAGTAGTCATATAAGTTCCCATTCCCGATATCTATCTGTCTGTCTGTCTGTCTGACCCGGCCCGGCTTCGCCCAGCCCCTGGTGGGGAGCATCTCATTTTATTCATATAAGTAGTCATATAAGCTCCCGTTCCCGTTCCCGACTATCTACTGTCTGTCTGTCTGTCTGTCTGTCTGTCTATTATTAGAAAGAGCACTTGAAAGATCTTTACATCTTCCCCCAACAATTAACTTGGGTAAATGGAGCGTCTCATTTAATTCATATTCGGCCCCTGCTCCCGTTCCCGTTCCCAAAAAAGACGACGTGGCCCGGCTTCGCCCAGTCCCTGGTGGGGAGCATATCATTTAATTCATATTCGGCAGAGGGAGGAGGGAGGAGGAGGAAGAGGGAGGAGGAGCGAGGTGGAGGAGTGGGGAGGAAGGAGGAGAGATGAGGAAGAGGGAGAAGGAGGGAGGTTGAGGAGAGAGGAGGAGAGATTAGGAGGAGGAGGATGAGAAGGGAGGAGGTGGAGGGGGGAGAAGGGAGGAAGAGGGAGGGGAGGAGGAGGAGAGATTAGGAGGAGGGAGAGGGAGGAGGAGGATTATAACGCATATGCTGTAGATAACTGCAGCGAAAAGGTCCACCTATTTGAGAAATATGCAACAATTTTACATATATAGCAATGCTATTTAGAAGTTATGTCCCCTCGCTATATATACATTATAATGTAAATTAAATATTAAATAATATTAAGTAAATAACTGTTTGTACTCTAAAATAAATATGACAGTTGGCAGCGCGGGAATGAGAGGAAGACGTGTAGAAAATGTCATCTCAATCGGATGGACCGTTCGCGAACGCATAAAATACATACAGACATACTTACAGACATACATTCTATTTTATATATAAGACTAGCTGTCCCGGCCCGGCTTCGCTCAGTCCCTGGTGGGGAGCATCTAATTTAATTCATATAAGTAGTCATATAGGTTCTCGTTCCCGTTCCCGACTATCTGTCTGTCTGTCTGTCTGACCCGGCCCGGCATCGCCCAGCTCCTGGAGTGGAGCATCTCATTTAATTCATATAAGTAGTCATATAAGCTCCCGTTCCCGTTCCCGACTATCTGTCTGTCTGTCTGTATGTCTGACCCGGCCCGGCTTCGCCCAGCCCCTGATGGGGAGCATCTCATTTAATTCATATAAGTTCCCGTTCCCGACTGTCTGTCTGTCCGTCTGTCCGTCCCTCCCTCTCTGTCTGTCTGTCTGTCTGTCTGTCTGCCTGTCTGTCTAATCATTTATTGGTTGCAGTTAGAACAACCTTAGATAAACGAAGACCAACTTACAAAAAGCATTAGAAAGAGCACTTGAAAGATCTTTACATCTTACCCCAACAGTTAACTTGGGTAAATGGAGCGGCGGCAGTAGCAGCAGCAGAAGAAGAAAAAGGAGGAGGAGGAGGGAGGAGTAGGAGGGAGGAGGAAGAGGAAGGAGGAGGAGGGAGGGGAGGAGGAGGGAGAAGGGAGAAGGAGGAGAGAGAAGGAGGGGAGGAGGAGGGAGAAGAAGGAGGGAGGAGGAAGAGGGAAAAGGAGGGGGGAGGAGGGAGAAGGGAGGAGGAGTGATTAGGAGGAGGATGGAGGAGGAGGAAGAGAGTAGAAGGAGGAGGAGGCAGGAGGAAGAGGGGGAGAAGGAGGAGGGATGTGGAGGTAGAGGGGGGAAGAGGAGTGATTAGGAGGAGGAGGGAGAGGGAGGAGGAAAAGGGTAGGAGGAGGGGAGAGGAGGAGGATTATAACGCATATGCCTGTAGATAACTGCAGGGAAAAGGTGGTTCTGTCTATCTATCTGACCTGGCGTGGCTTCGCCCAGCTCCTGGCGGTGAGCGTCTCATTAAATTCATACAACAACAAAAAGTAAATTAAAAGAATGTCCTTCCACACACCATCCATTATTTTTAATGAAAACTGTTTTTAATCACCTACATGACTGTAGATAACTTCTTTAAGCATAAACAGATGAGTTACAATGTTATGCATTATGCATTATTTTTATGAAAACTTTGAAAATGCCTTAAAGATTATATCATTATTTATTATAACTCATATGCCTGTATATAACTATAGACAAAAAGTTTATAAATCTTTGAAAACGATGCAACAATATGACTATAAGGTATGTAGCAATGTTATTAAAAGTTACGCCCCTTGAAATAACTTTTCTAGAGTTAAGTCCCCTCGCTATATAGAAATTATAATGAAAAATTAAATAATATTAAGTAAGTAGCCGATTTCACACTAAAAAAAATATGACAGTTGGCAGCGCGGGAATGAGAGGAAGACGTGTAGAACATTTCATCTCAATCGGATGTACCGTTCTCGAACGCATAAAGGACATACGCACACACATACATACAGTCTTTTTTATATATAAGACTAGCTGACCCGGCCCGGCTTTGCCCAGTGCCTGGTGGAGAGCATCTCATTTAATTCATATAAGTAGTCATATAAGCTCCCGTTCCCGTTCCCGACTATCTATCTGTCTGTCTGTCTGTCTGTCCGTCTGTCTGACTCGGCTCGGCTCGCCCAGCCCCTGATGGGGAGCATCTAATTTAATTCATATAAGTAGTCATATAAGTTCCCTTTCCCGACTGTCTGTCTGTCTGTCTGTCTGTCTGTCTGTCTGTATGTCTGTCCGTCTGTCTGTCCGTCCGTCCCTCTCTGTCTGTCTGTCTGTCTGCGTGTCTGTCTAATCATTTATTGGTTGCAGTTAGAACAACCTTAGATAAACGAAGACCAACTTACAAAAAGCATTAGAAAGAGCACTTGAAAGATCTTTACATCTTCCCCCAACAATTAATTTGGGTAAATGGAGTGGCGACAGCAGCAGCAGCAGAAGAAGAAAAAGGAGGAGTAGGAGGAGGAAGAGGGAGGTGGAGGAGGGAGGAGGGGGAGGGGGATGAGGAAGAGGGAGGAGGAGAGAAGAGGGGGAGAAGGGAGGAAGAAGAGAGGAGGAGGAGGAGTGATTAGGAGGAGGAGGAGAGCGAGGATGAGGGGGAGGAGGAGGGAGAGGGAGGAGGAAGAGGGTAGAAGGAGGAGGGGAGGAGGATTATAACGCATATGCCTGTAGTTAACTGTCTGTCTGTCTGTGTATCTGACTGTCTGTCTGTCTGAGCCAGCCCGGCTTCACCCAGTCCCTGGCGGGGAGCATCTCATTTAATTCATATAAGTAGTCTCATAAGCTCCCGTTCCCGACTATCTGTCTGCCTGTCTGTCTTTCAGTCTATCTATCTGACCCGGCGTGGCTTCGCCCAGCTCCTGGCGGGGAGCGTCTCATTAAATTCATACAAAAAAAAAAAGTAACTTAAAAGAATGTCCTTCCACACACCATCCATTATTTTTAATGAAAACTGTTTTTAATCACTGCGTGACTGTAGATAACTTCTTTAAGCACAAAAAGATGAGTTACAATGTTATGCATTATGAATTATTTTTATGAAAACTTTGAAAATGCCTTAAAGATTATATCATGATTTATTATAACTCATATGTCGGTAGATAACTATAGACAATGAGTTTATAAATCTTTGAAAACGATGCAACAAAATGACTATAAGGTATATAGCAATGTTATTAAAAGTTATGCCCCTTGAAATAACTTTTCTAGAGTTAAGTCCCCTCGCTATATTGAAATTATAATGTAAACTGAAAATTAAATAATATTAAGTAAGTAACCGATTTTACACTAAAAAAATATGACAGTTGGCAGCGCGGGAATGAGAGGAAGACGTGTAGAAAATTTCATATCAATCGGATGGACCGTTCGCGAACGCATAAAGGACATACAGACAGACATACAGACGGAGATTGCCTTTTATATATAAGATGTATATATATATATATATATATATATATATATATATATATATATATATATATATACAAGAAGGTCGTTCAGGCGCACAAAAGGAGCCTTGCTATAGTCGTTTATTATGCATTCTATCCCCCCCCCCCCCTTCTCTCTCTCTCTCTCTCTCTCTCTCTCTGAAGGGGGGGGGGGGATAGAATGCATAATAAACGACTATAGCAAGGCTCCTTTTGTGCGCCTGAACGACCTTCTTGTATTCATGCAAATGACCGGAGCTCTCATACCATTCAAACGAAATGCATAGTGAATAAATCACAGACGGACATTTATATAAACAGTTACATTCTTGGCCCAGCCCTGGCTTCTCTAACATAAAATAACAAACTGGAATCTAAGTGTGTATGTCTGGGTTTTTCAGAGAGCAATTGCTCCGGCGCAGACAGCGAGCATTCTTACATGCAGACATTGGGAAAGCCGTTATTTGTGGAACATTAACGAGACTTCTTCTTCTTCTTCTTCTTCTTCTTCTTCTTCTTCTTCTTCTTCTTCTTCTTCTTCTTCTTCTTCTTCTTCTTCTTCTTCTTCTGCTCCTGCTGCTCCACCACCTCTTCCTGTAATTATTTTTCAGCTAAGGTTTTCATACATGTTTATGTTTGTATGTATATTTCGAATTCACATGGTTATGAAACCGCAACGGGGAAGATATCGCATCGCATCGCATTCAGTACAGCTTAGAACGAATTGCGTTTAATGCACCCACATAGTCGTACACATGCACACGCGCATATATATATATATATATATATATATATATATATATATATATATATATATATGTGTGTGTGTGTGTGTGTGTGTGTGTGTGTGTGTGTTTAATATGCTTCTCGTTTAAGATTCTTGTAACAATGTTAATGTTAAAAACACGTATATTCCAAAGGGCTCCGACCACATGTGACTTATCGTGCACCAATACCCCACCAATGAGTGCAGACTCAGCCAATCTGTCCGCCTGCTCGATTCCCACCGTACTGTTTAGGAGCGGATAACTTATATTTGGGACAGAATGTCTAAACGGCATGCCCGTGTCATGTTAGTTGCATGTCCGTTTACAGGACGTAGAAATCAACCAGATAATGTTTTAACTGTTTGTGATTCACTAGGCAATTTGTACAGTCAGTGTTGTGCCACTGCATTCTGAGCGACCAACGTCCATACCATAGAGATCAATGCAAGTCAGTGTGCTTCCATGTACGCTGGTCGTTTTGATGCTTGTTGCTAAGGACGCGTGTCCTACGGATGGCATCATTATGCAGACGCACTCTAATGTGTGTAAAAATGGTCGCCCAACACAAATTATTACGTGAGTTCGAAATAGTGAT
Source organism: Cepaea hortensis (assembly GCA_963921405.1). NCBI lineage: Eukaryota > Metazoa > Mollusca > Gastropoda > Stylommatophora > Helicidae > Cepaea > Cepaea hortensis. The sequence goes on along the minus strand of OY992877.1, from coordinate 91,086,347 downwards.
TAATACACTGTAGATATGACGCCTTATCAAGACAAGACCTAAAAGATGGCTCACACAAAACCCAGGACTCATAGATTTCAGTTATAAAGCCCCATGAAGGTGATAACTTACATAATCAAACAAAAACATAGACTACTCAAAGAGGTCATAGGAGGAAAGACGTACGGGTCCGATGAAAATAATGGTGATGTTTTAATGCACTTTTGATGACAAGAATTCTTTTCCAGGGGAATCCACGTATTTTGTAAGCAATGATAGATCGTAATCACATGTAAATTGTGACTACGTTGGGAAAGATATAATAGTGTGTCAGCATGTCGTTTAGAATAAATCGACAAAAACATACTTAACAGCGTCATGTCTCATAAACTGAAAGACTTTGGCCATAATTAACGTCACAATGGCATGAAAAGAACAGTAATTGAAGGCAAGGTTCATGGAAGAAGTAGTAGAAGTCGATCGATACGAAGTCGGACACAGAAAACTGAAGATACACTTAGCGTGAGCATGCACTAGACGGGGGAATTTCCCCGCAGGTCGTGGTGAGGAGGCGTTCTCTGTACAACCTGCTTCATGATCAAGAAGATGTTTGTTTACTTAGCTTTCCATGCGTGGTAAGAAGTTTATTATAATTACGTTTTCCGTTAGCCAATATTTGATTGGCTGCAAAATGAAGGGCAAAGGTTAGGTGCCTGACTGTTGTCTCGAGCCGGACCATATCCCAAATCAATGAGACTTTCTCCTGCTTATTAGATGCCAGCTGTATTGACAGGGACCGACAGATCTAGTTTTCCGCCTCATTCTTTCTCAGCTCAGAACAAATTCGGGTAAATATTTTACGTCTGACTGATATGTAACGACCACGTTACCGCATTTTGTACTCGATACCTAGTTCGTCGGTTAACTACTGTCCAATCTCATAGTGTCTGAGCCAATATGTAAATACTAAGGAAACTAAAGAATTTCCGTGGGTGTTTTTTAATCATTATTTTAACAGCGCCACTGTTGCATGCTGAGGGAGAAAACCGCGTTAAATTATTCTTACGCGTCTACTGTATTTTTAACCTAGTGTTCTATCTAGATTTAGCATCAACGCTCTCAGTGATTTCTGGATAGGTAACAACGTGTCCTTATGTCCTAGTAGTAAAATGCTCTATTAATAACCGTCGTTTATATGGTTGCCAATCAGATGCAACATTTCCATACCCTCTGCCTTTCCCCTCGAAATGTGTGCCTCCCCTACTATTCCCCCACCCCATCTCCTTCTCCATTTCATCTTCTTCATTTTCTTAAGTATGTGTGCTAGATACACTATTATATCGACCAATCGGCACTTGGTGTGTCAGGTCGTCAGTATCTCATTGGCCGGCTTTACTTCCTAAGACATTCCCTGTTATCCATTTAAGCTGGGCCGATCTGGGAGCCAAAGTCAATTAAAACAATTGATATCATATGCGGATTCGAGCCCATGACCGCCGGGCCAGCAGGTGAGGGTCTATCCCCCCACGCAACCGCGGCTCCTGCCTATTTGTGCTATATTTGATGTCTGCATCATCATTACCAACAATAACGTGTGTTTTGTATCCCACGATATAGCATGCGTCTTTGCTAGGACTGAAGGAAGAAACATCTCAAATTTAGTGGTCTCCTAAAGTGAACCCAGTCTCTTACACTAGATGTTGGCATTGTCAGCTATGTCGTCTAGACTGAGCGCCAAGTGTTCGCAACAAAAACAAAACAATCACGGCCAGCCATTGAATAAAATTGTCCATAAACACCATCCGGGTTACTGGAAGCGTACCGCTATAAACACAGCCATGAAGCTCTGCCTGCCCACGATATACATTATCGACGATTACGCTCAGCACTATTTTTGGAAAACAGTTTACAGTCGTGAAGCTGTGCGATCGCCAGAACCCACTTAACATGAAAAGACGGAAAGATCTGAACAAGCAATGGGTTTGCCATTAACATTAAGGTAATCTCTTGGCAGATTGTTCTAGAGAAGTGTAGGACTGTACATAAACTGTGCCTGGTATCATGACGAAGTTCCTTGTATTGCTGCTGCCTTAGCCTTGTACAAGAAATATCTTGTGTCCAAATTACGAGATCGGGTCTAAACGTAAAACATGAAGTTCTATGTTGTCTGAAGTCATTAAACTTCACATAAGCAAAGGATACCGTTTCAATGCCATCGTGGCATATTGCGAATGTGGTTTTAAAACAAAACGAAGGATGTTTTTACATGATTTAAGGGCTATCGGGCATATAGTTTTCTTCTTCTTCTTCTTCTTCTTCTTCTTCTTCTTCTTCTTCTTCTTCTTCTTCTTCTTCTTCTTCTTCTTCTTCTTCTTCTTCTTCTTCTTCTTCTTCTTCTTCTTCTCCTTCTTCTTCTTCTTCTTCTTCTTCTTCTTCTTCTTCTTCTTCTTCTTCTTCTCCTGCTGCTGCTGCTGCTCCTCCTCCTCCTCCTTCTCCTCCTCCTCCTCCTCCTCCTCCTCCTTCTCCTCCTCCTTCTCCTCCTCCCGCATTTTCTTTTTCTTTGTATTATTATTTCGCCCTTGCGACTCCTAGTGGAGTATAGGCCCACAACAAGAAATGCCAAAGCACTTCGTAGGCCACTTTCTGGTTTGTTGAATATTGGCTGGTGTTTTATTTTTGAACTTGCTGGATCTTGGCTGGATTTTTGTTTTGCTCTGTGAGAAACCCAGTCTTAGACCAACCCTCTTTAGGCGCCTTTTATTGCATGCTGAGGAACCCAACAGTGTTAATTATTATTCTTTACTTCTCCGTTCGGGTCCCGATAACAATCGACTGCAGGAATTTGGTGCTACTTCAATAGTTTTATAAATAAATCGGCACTCGATGGGTGATGTGGTGGAAGTGTGCTATTCACTGGCACAGGAACGGAGCATAATGGGGACGACCTGTTGCCGTGAAGTTGGAACCGCGACTAACTACCTAACCATAAACCCAATGTGTCTCAAAGCGTAGGGAAAAGTCCTTTATTTTAAATATGATAGGAGATGATGAAAACTTATTATTGTCATCTATTGTGAATGCAAGATCAGGTCATACAGTTTTCTGTTGCACAGAGGACATACTAGACTAGAATGGTATCTATGTCATAGGTTTAAAACCATAGATACTATTCCAGTCCATTATGTTTTTTTTTCTACCCACCACCTTCTACATTCTTCTTTCTATGTTAAGCTGTAGAGCAATGGATCTCAAACTGTTTTGGATTCTGGCCCCTTGTCTCTTGTGCCACATCTCTATGTGAACATAGAAACACACTCTTTTCATTGTGTTAAGTTCGTTGCAAATACACCTCATCACTGCTCTGGATCTGATCATCTTTCCGATGGTTGGTCAGCAATTAGCGCACACTCTTGGAATCGGTAGTGTAAAATTAAATAAAGCACATAATCCTGTGTAACTGACATGTTGTATGTCCATCAAGAATGATGATGACCATTCATTTCATCCAGTGGGGTTGAATGTATGGAGCCTGAGTTCTAAGATGGCTGATAAGGCCTATTTTGGCTCTAAATGTTCTTTGATAATGTGGACAAAGAATGCTTGACGTTCCAGGAGAAGGATCTCCTGCAGTGGTTTTTCTGTCCAGCCTTTTCTTCGCAGCTCTTGCAGTCCTGGTTGCTTCACAAGTGACTGCACCCTTGCGTAATGATGTAAGCTACGAATTTCGGTCCTTGGCAGCAGTCTCCCAGGTGTCGAGATGAATTCCAAAAGCTTTCAGTGAGATTTTCCTAGTGTCTTTAAAGTGTTTCCTCTGGCCGCCTTGGGAGCGTTTACCACAACGCAGCTCGCCGTGAAAAATTCGTTTAGAGAGCCTGTGATCTGGCATTCGAGTTAAGTGACCAGCTCAGCGAATTTGATTATTCGTTAGTAGAGTGCGGATACTGGGCATGGACGCTCTTTCTAGAACTTCAGTGTCTGGGATCCTGTCTTGCTATTTAATCTTCATTAGCTTCCTAAGGCAGACTGTGTGGAAGTGGTTTAATATCCTAGCGTGCCGCTGATAAACAGTCCAGGTTTCACAAGCTTATAGCAGTGTGGATAATGCAACTGCTTTGTAGACTTTCAGCTTTGTTTGCAGGCTTATTCCATTTCTGTCCCATACATTCTTTTACAGTCTGCCAAAGGCCGCACTGGCCTTGGAGATTCTTGCATTCACTTCGTCATCAATTGTGGCAGCTTGTGACACAGTGCTGCCAAGATATATGAATGTGTCCACAACACTTAGTCTATGACCATCCACCTAGATATTCGGCACGGTGTGATTATTCCCTGGAGCTGGCTGGTACATAACTACAGTCTTCTCCAAGTTGATATTGAGTCCAAAGTTGGCACAGGTATGTAAGAAAGCTGAAACATTGTGTTACATGTCAGCCTCTGAGTTAGCATATAGAGCTCAATTATCAGCAAACAGCAGCTCTCTGACGGTGTCGCTGCTAGTTTCGGTTTAGCTTTCAGTCTTCTGAGATTGAACAACTTTCCATCCATGCGGTAGTTAATGTCTATTCCAATGTCATTGTTCTCGAAGGCATTTGTCAGCATAGCTGAAAACATGAGGCTGAACAGTGTTGGTGCCAGGACACATCCTTGTTTCACTCCATTGGTGACAGGAAAGGGCTCAGACAGTTCACCATTTTCCTGTACTCTTGCCTGCACACCATCATGCAATAGCCGCACTATTTAGACAACCTTTTTTGGACAGCCATATTTCGCCATAATCTCCAACAGTCCCTCTCTGCTGACTGTATCAAAAGCCTTGGTAAGGTTAATGAAAGCGGAGAACATTTCGGTGTTCTGTTTCTGACATTTCTCTTGCAGCTGCTTTGCAGCGAAAATCATGTCATCAGTTCCTCGTTCTTTTCTGAAGTCACATTGACTCTCAGGAAGAAGGTCTTGATCGAGATGGGCCGTGAGGGGATTGAGAATAATTCTGGCGAGTATCTTCCCTGCAATTGAGAGCAAGGAGATGCCTCGGTGGTTGTCACAGGATTGGCGGTTTCCTTTACGTTTGTAAAGGTAGACTATTGACGCGTCTTTGAAATTTTATGGCATGGTCTCGTTCACCCATATGTTTGTAAAGACTTGGTGAAGCTGCTCTATTAAGACAGGCCCACCTGCATTGTATATCTCTGCAGCGATGGAGACAGGACCAGGCGCCTTACCGATGGAAAGTTGCTGGGTGGCTTTGCTTACTTCCACTATGGTTGGCAGGTCATCAAGTGTATTATTAGTGGGAACTTGAGGAAGGCAGTTGATGGTTTCATCATCGAAGAAGGAAATTGCATTTAAGATGTTGCTGAAATTCTCTGCCAAGCTTTGAAGGATTTCTTTCTTATCGGTGACCAATGTTCCCCCATCTGCACTGAGGAGGGGAACTATGCCTGGCGACGTAGGACCATAGACTGCTGTCAGCCAAGAGTCCCGCATGTGCCGAAGTTGCTGCTGCACTACTCTCCGAATGTTATTGAAGTCATTTTTTTTAAATGTTGACTTCGGGTCATTCAAATATGCCTTGAGGAGAAGATGTTTCTCGGCCAGCAATTGTGTAACTGATATACGCACATAAACGAAAAAAAAAAAAAACACACACACACACCTAAAAAAAAATATATCACACATGCACGCACGCACGCACACACACACACACACACAAGGTCAGTCTGGCGTCTCCTTATAGTCTGTAAAAACTGACAATCATGGACTGCAGCAAGTTTTGGTAATGAGCAATAGCTGAACTTATCATGTATGGTTCTGATCTTGCAAACCGGAGATGGGACGGAGTGGCTATTATTTACTCGCTTGCGTCGAACTAAAACCCGGGTAGGCGCTTGTTTGTGTACACACACACTCACACATAAAGGAACATGTGGAAATTATAACTCCGTTTCTATCAATTTCATACTGTATCGAGTGTCTAGGATGTTGGTGCACTTTACGTATCCTTTTCATGTGGATGTGAGTGGTTGTTCTGGAAGACGGTTTTAATTCTTAAGACCGATGCTCCGGTGTTTAAGTCTAGACCTTAACAATGTCTTGCGTCTATTTCAGTGTGATTTGTGTAGAGACTTTGATCCAGATCCACTTCTAAAGTACCATCTCTACAGGAACTGTAATGTAGAGCGTTCATTCCCTTCACCATTCATAGACATCAGCGATGTATGCAAAACGGTCGTTGAATTTCTCATCTGCGTTTTGAATGTAACAGGTCCACATACAGCACAGTACATATGGACTGGATAGGTTTAGGCCTCTCTTGGTAATGTTTTCTCCTTGGATTTTCGGTTTTTTCTTAATTTGGATGTGCTTGCCCGCTCACACACACAAACATATACACATACTGTCTTCATTTAACTATGAAAGACGCATGAGACATCTCATGTGGCAAAGTATCCTCAGACTCTCACCTCAGCCACCACACACTAAAAACGCACAGACAAGAACTTATGGGCACTATCTGAGCACTTCTCATCACACAATTTTAAAATCCAGCTGAACGAATAAAGATGGCGCTGAATAGTAAAGAATGCAACCATAGCTCCGGTTCACTTGGTAGGGTTTGTATTTGAAATTGTTTAAGCTTGCGTAGTCGGACAACGAATATCTGTATTGTGGAGATCTGTAGGTGCAGGTCTTGTTACTTTGCCCGCTTATGATATCGACCGTCTGGGGATTTACCTTTATCTCAGAATTTATAATTGATTATTGATCGCTGAGAACCCCTTGTGGTCATTGACATTACACAAGAAATACATTTACAGGTATAGGCCCGTTTTCATAGAAGTTAGAGAATATAAATTGAGACCAGAAAACATACTAGACCCATACCCAAGAAAACAATTGAATCTAACGGCACACCAGAATTCGAGAAAATGTTAACTGCAATTGACGGATTGGCACGTGTTTCTTCCACGATGCGCAATCGCCATTTATCTGTGTTTGTTTTAAATGCCAGTTTATTTTTAGATTCCCTTGTTTCTGTGTAATGTGGTCTCAAATATCTTCTTCTGTGAATGTCGATCACTCTATGTAAATTCATGTATTATGTTGCAAAGTGCAATTTTTTTTTTTTTTTTTTTTTTTTTTTGCAATGTTCTGTGGCTTGATGAAAGAAAGAAGTGTAAGAAATGTAACTGGTCACATGCCAAGTCCCTTGTACTTAACTCTCTATAGATAGTTTCTATTATTAAGTAACCTATATCTAATAGTTTCAAATTATTGCACGATTTTTATGTATCAGTTTAAATTAGATGTAATCCACCTGTGATGAAAATTGCTTAGTTTGCCATTTGGTTACATACAGGGTGTATTTTAATGACTGTGGGGTGTTTGAAAATGTTGCCGTTCCAAGTTTTGTATTTACCTCTTATGTTGCATGAACCCCACAGAGGGTGAATACACAACTTGAAACGGTAATATAAAAAAAAAAACAGTCATTAAAAATACAACTTATACGACTTCTGCCAATAGAGGACAGCTCAGTAATTTTAGTATCAACAACAGATGCATACAAAAATGTATCAGTATAGTTGAAAAATTAGTTGCTTGTCCTTTACAGGGTGTCTCAGTCAACCCCAGCATTTTTACTGTTTGTGATTTATTGGCAAGTTTACATTCAGTAGTTTACCATTGCATTCAAAACAACCGGTACACATACCATTATATGAAAAAAACGCAAGGTGGTTTGCTGCCAAATCGCCCGAAGTTGTGTTTCGAACGCGGTATGCGGAATTACGAATTGCGTCCCGTAACCCCTTCGAGACAGAGACGGCGATCTCTTGGGTATATGGATACCCCATAAGACCCCACAGTTAGACTCGTCCACCGGGGTGGCAGTTGGTATAGATATCACTAGATAAAAGGAGCTAACTGTGAATACCCGCCGAGCGACCGTTCACAAAAACAGGTACTGGTCATTGAGAGGTGGAGAGTTAATTGTGTGGAGAAACTATCAAACAGGGAAAGGGAACACACACGCACAATTCAATCCAGTGCTACTAGTAGTAGCGTATACAGGCTACACTGAAGCTCAAAGCGAGCAAACACAAATATTTCAAGACCTCGTGACATTTCTATTGGAGTATACAGGGGTGCCTAAACCTTTCTAAACTCACCCCCCTCCCTTCCTTTAACCCCCCTCCCTTTACCTCAATTTTCCTTCCTTTACCTCCCTCTCCCTCCCTTTACCTTCTCCCCTACCTTTACCTCCCTCCCCCGCTCTTTACCTTCTCCCCTCCCTTTACCCCCCTCCCTCCTTTTACCTCCATTCTCCTTCCTTTACCTCCCTCTCCCTCTCTTTACCTTCTCCCCTTCCTTTACCCCCCTCCCTCCTTTTACCTCCATTCTCCTTCCTTTACCTCCCTCTCCCTCCCTTTACCTTCTCCCCTACCTTTACCTCCCTCCCCCGCTCTTTACCTTCTCCCCTCCCTTTACCCCCCTCCCTCCTTTTACCTCCATTCTCCTTCCTTTACCTCCCTCTCCCTCTCTTTACCTTCTCCCCTTCCTTTACCCCCCTCCCTCCTTTTACCTCCATTCTCCTTCCTTTACCTCCCTCCCCTCCCTTTACCTTCTCCCCTCCCTTTACCTCCCTCCCCCGCTCTTTACCTTCTCCCCTCCCTTTACCCCCCTCCCTCCTTTTACCTCCATTCTCCTTCCTTTACCTCCCTCTCCCTCCCTTTACCTTCTCCCCTTCCTTTACCCCCCTCCCTCCTTTTACCTCCATTCTCCTTCCTTTACCTCCCTCCCCCTCCCTTTACCTTCTCCCCTCCCTTTACCTCCCTCCCCCGCTCTTTACCTTCTCCCCTCCCTTTACCCCCTCCCTCCTTTTACCTCCATTCTCCTTCCTTTACCTTCCTCCCCCTCCCTTTACCTTCTCCCCTTCCTTTACCTCCCCCCTCCCTTTACCCCCATCCCCTCCCTCCGTTGTTGACTTGCAGGGTACGTCTCCTTAGTCAAACGTTAGCGGAATCAAACGGTAAACAAAAAACCGCCAGAACCGAAAGGGAATCCATAATAGCAATCCCTAGCACATTATAATGTCACGAGGATAGACACACTTGAAAACTTAATGATCTAGCAAACGTGAGTTTGAAAAGGGCAACAGGGAGACAAAGAGATAAATGCCTTGACGGATTCGTCAATGACAGACGTAATAGGAAAATGAACTCAGACTCTGGCTGTGTTGCAGGGTTGCTAATCATGATCGACAAGCCACCTGATTATGATGATGTAGATGGAGATAGACGTGGGGACCCTGTGGTCATCGCCCAAACAAGATAAATACATTTATTCGTATTCATATGCACTCACAGAACGGTATAGAGTCCGCCAGCATTCTTCCGTCTCATCTCCATACACTGACAATAGACTGGCTGGGAACATGTCCCTCTTAAGATGTGGTTCCTATATGTAAATAAGAAAGTCAATTAAACGTTCCTTTTACACGCCTGTGTTGCACTGGGCATGAGGCGCTATTGCCATATTTCTTTGGGAGGAAACGGGGCTCGGTGGCTGATGTAGTCGATGTCACACCGGCCGCCTTTACTTCTCACAGCATATCCTGGTACCTGTCTTAGGCCAAATTTTTTGGACATGTTATGAGAAGAAATGGATTGGAGAACTTAGTGACAACTGGCAAGATCGAAGGGAACAGACCAAGAGGAAGACCGAGAGGAAAATACCTGGATGGCTTGGCCACATGGCATGGACGAGACAGAAACACTGAGCTGATCCACGACGCTGGTGATCGAGTGAAATGACCGCCCACGCTTTCCGGCATGACACATGATTGATTGATTGTCTTAGGCTGGGTGGACCTGGCAGTCCCAGGCAGTTTTACCCATACATACATACATACACACACTCACACACGGACGCACGCACGCACGCACGTACAGTCAGACATACACATACGCTAGCATGGATGAATGCATGTTCGCAAGTACGTACTTACGTATGTATGCATGCGTGGGGTTAATACATATGTATGCGACTTACGAGAACATATGTAAATTATATGATCTTGCCAAGCATTTTCGCCCAGTCTAAACATAACTATCATGTGATTTGAGAATGAAGGCAAGACAACTGGGCAAGGCTAGGAAACTCTCGTCACGCGAGGCAGCAGCGTCAAGATGGAACCTATGGTTAAGTGTCTGCCATGGCTGACTGCCTGTAATGTGTCCAGTTGAGGGGTGAGTGATGATGCTGCCTTCGATTTCTGGAGACGACACGCTCACGTAACAACAAGACAGCATCTAGCTGTACGCCTGATGTGACTGTCGGCTTGTGAAATGGGGAGGGTGAAGGTGGAGAGGCGTTGTGGGTGGGGGTACGAATGCAAACGGTTATGTATGTATGCGTTCGTGCGTGCATACATGCACACGTAAGCTTATGTAAGCATGTCTGTAGTTTATAATATTTTTATATATGCCTGTCTGTAGTTAATAATATTTTTATATATGTAGTTCGGTACTTGGGTGTATATATGGTGTGTCTTATGAACCAGAACGTGGAAATTGTGGTTGTGTGGGGAGGGGGGGGGGGGGGGGGAACGGATGCAAAAAGTTATGTATATGTGTATTCGTTGCGTCCACGCATGCATATATGCTTACGTACGTATGTGTGTTTGTATGCTTGGCTTAGGTAATAATTAATAAACGTATGTAGTTAGGCGCGTAGATGTATGTGGGTGTGTTTATTGTGAACCGTGTATATCATGTATGAGAAGGTAGGAAAGTCCAAACATATGAATAGCTACAGCTGTGTATATGCATGGGTGCATCATATGGTTAATCAAGTATGTAAAGAGATGGATTGATGGCTCTCTCTCTCTCTCTCTCTCTCTCTCTCATCTCTCTCTCTCTCTCTCTCTCTCTCTTCTCTCTCTCTCTCTCTCTCTCTCTCTCTCTCTCTCTCTCTCTCTCTCTCTCTCTCTCTCTCGCTCTGTGTTTTTTTTCTACTTACATGTCTACAGGTCCGGGTGTTTGTAAAGTCTCACTACACTTGTATGTAGAACAAATATTATAAATGAACTACATGACTTCATCAAAAAATGTGATCCACAGTCCATCGTGAAGAAATATGCAGCGAATGGCTGTTGTCTGCTGAAGTAATTCTTTGCACTCCAAACAGAATGGCGTTCTGGCCGACGATTGACGCTCAGGGGAAAGGTGAGACGGACATATAATCAGATTGCTACTGGTACCATTAGTGTTGGAACTCTTCGCTGGCTGCTGAGGATGGGGACGGAGCGCTTATGGAATGCCCCGAATGCTGTGATGTCGGTTCCTACATCAATCAATCAATCAAACAGAATGGTGTTATCAACATAAGAAATAATTGTTTACTTGAACAGGTGTTTCGAAATGTCAGTCGTTACACACGGATGGTTGTTCAAAGATTTATAGCAAGATTTCTTGATAAACAACAACCTCATCGCATTACGGTTAGAAATTTGTTGAATAAGTGTCTTGCTACGGGAAATGGGGAAGATCTCGATCTGATAGGCCTGCTGTGTCTACAGAAACATAGCTAGATAACCAAGACAGAATCCTGAAAAGTCCAAGCAAGTCCTTCAGGAAAATGTCGCAACAAGTGAACATATCAGTGAGCACAGTGCACACAATTTTTAAACAACGATTAAATTTTCATCCATACAGAATTTCTGTTGTGTCTGAACTGAAAGAGTGTGATAATCAATCAAGAGTCAACTACTCCACGTGGTTTCAAGCATTGTTGGCTAAAGAAGACCAGTCAATTCTCCATGTAACATTCTCCTCCGACGAGGCATGGTTTTTCATCTGTCTGGAGACTTTAAAAGTCTAAATAATCTATTTGGAGCAATTTTAACCACAGTGCATTTCATGAAGCGGTATGGTATGCCTTCAGAAGAAAATGTTTTATTGGACCAATTTTCTTCAACAAGACTATAAATGCCGATCGGTACCGTACTGACATTCTGGAACCTTTTTCTTTTTTTTAGAACAGCTGAATAAACGTGAAATTGAAGAAGCGTTGTTCCAGCAAGATACTGCACACACAGCTAGAGCATCACTGCTTTTTTTTTTTTTTTGGGGGGGGGGGGGTCCGGGTGGGGGGGGGGGGGGGGGGGGAGAGAAATTTTCTCAAAACGCATAATATCACGTGGAATATGGCCTGCTCGTTCTCCAGATCTAACGCCATTCGATTATTATTTATGGGGTTTCTTGAAAGGAAATGTTTACAAAAATTAATGTACACACAGTTGAGGACTATATTGAGGTAATCATAATTACCGTTCAAGAAATAACAACATACATGTTGCAGAAGGTATTTGACAATATGAAGAGACGGGTAAATAATGTCTTGAAGCCTGTGGTAACATTTCCAACGCCTGTTGTAATGAAAATTCCAATGGTACTTTCTAACTTCCCCAAAACAGCGGTAGACCATAGCAGTGACTATTGTAACTAATTTAATGAATTTTTAATGACGTCATGTACTTTCTTTTTCAAATTTGTTCCACATACAAAGTGTAGTGAAACCTGAGACATGTTTAATCTTTCGTCATATCCGAAAATTCGTGATAAACGGATTCCGATTAACCAGTCATTTTTTTTTTTAATATATACAAAGACATCTCAGTTCCAGTTCCAGTTCCAATTTTCAAAACAAAAATTCCAAATTCGGTCTCGTCTAACCTGCCTCCTCAGCTTTGGTTATAGTTGAGATCAGTGGTTTATGTGGGTATTAACCCTGTTTCTTGTCTTGTGCGCTCTTGCGAGTGAGTCCTATCTCGGACTGGTTATGTTGGTTTGTGTCTGTGACGTCAGCTTGGGGATCGGTCGGTGGCTATCCTTTGTACCCGTCTTCTCTTGTGGTTTCTTTTGTTAGTGAAGGCTCCTGGCTTGACTGGTTGCAGTCCTTAGAAGGACTTTGCATATGGCGTTGTGTCTATTCCTTTTTGCCTTAGCCCCTCGTAGAGCATGGCTTGATATTTTTCCCACTCCGCCTTTGATGCTTTTTCGTCTTCGCTCCAATTATCTTCAGGTGTGTCAGAAAGCTCCTTTAGGCTATATTCATCTACCTGGCAGGATACTGACTTCCCCTTGGCATGCTTGGTCACTGTGGTTGGACTGCTGGTGTTAACTTGTGGTTTCTGGTTATTCTTTGGTTTGGCTCGAGCTTGCGTCTCTTTGCCTCCTTTTTGTGTATCGCCTTTATCAGTTTTTCGATGCTTTTTTGTTGAGTTTCATCCTGCGGCTTCTCTGCGACTTCTGCTGGCTTGCTTCGGATTATTCCTATTTCAGCTTTCAGCAGCTCTCTCTCTCCGCTTTGATGGTGCGTAGCATTTCTTCGTTTTCCTTCTTCATCTCGGCCATATGTTCCTCTTCTTGCTTGATGTGTTGATGGATCTCCTTTATTTCAGCCAGCAGTTTTTCATTGTCGCAGGTTTGTGCCGGTTTTAGGAGTAACTTTACTTGCTTCTTTAAATCGTCAATTTGGCTTTGTAGTTGTGTCCTTTCAGATTGCGAGATGCTCGTGGTTGTCTCGCACCTCCGCATTGCGTCCTTATATGGTGTCTTTGTAGTGATGGCGATCTTTATGACGTCTCTATGTCTTTGGAGGTACGGACAGCCCAGGTTTTCTTGCTCCATGCTTGCCCAGGCAGTTGGCACACTTTCTTTTGTTGTTGGGTGCTCGGAAGTCCGTGTCTAGCTTGGTCAGCGGACACTCCTTGAAGGCGTGGTGATCGGCGCAGTAACGGCAGATTTCCATCTTCCTGTGACATGCTGCTCTGCTGTGGCAGGCCCTCTGGCATCTGGAGCATTGGGTGATTCTTGGTATGAAACCTTAAGGCTGTTGTGTTTTCTGGTTTATTGATACTTGACTTGGTATCTCGCTGCCCTCAGTCGTCACCACCGCCAGGGTCGTTGGGATCTGTGAGTATGTCAGGATCCGCTCCGCCTTCAGGATTCTGATGTGGAGGTTTTCTTCTTGCAGCTGCTTCGTGAGTTGTTCGTCTGACAGCTCCACATGAATCCGTTTGACAACCCATCTGACTGTTTTTGAGTCGGTGTTTCCGACTCTGGTGTTTTTCTCCTCCTTCTTCTCTGCTGTCTTGGCTCTTGTTTGTGGTGGACTGTCGACGGTCTACCTCGTGGTGGTTTCAGTAGTTACTGTAGTTTCAGGTTCTTTGCAGCTCGCAGGCAGGCTCTCCACGTTCGTCATCTTGGCGGTCTTGTCGGCTCCCACGCTGCACACCTTGGATGCCACGTGTCTTTTGGTGTTCTTGCAACGTGTAATTTTCCTTCCCCCCCCCCCCAATCAAGCTTCTTGACTTGTTCAGGTGACTTGTCTTGATAGCGCTCGCAAATGCGAATGACTCAAAAATGCGATCACACCTGAGACATCTCATCTTGTTCCTCTTGTACCTTGCAGTGTCGAGGTGGAGTATAAACAGCTGGAGAGTACCCGTTTATGGGCTTAATGTATCGAGATTCCGATAGGCTCTGCTATTCCCTCTGTCCATCGTACACGTGGCCGTTCTTTTCATCTACTTCCTTTTCTGTACATCATTACTTCTTATGGTATACTGTTAGTTGGTAATCTAGTTACATAGCCAAATCATTTAACTTGCTGTGATTTGATACAATCTAGCGCTGCTATAACCCCCACTTTAGTCCTGATTTTTTCATTTCCGATTTACGAAGACAAAAGAAAAATTTCGGGGGATATACAGATTGTTCTTCACAACAGACATTCACCACATCAGAGATTGCCTTAAGTGGTCTGCACTGTGTGTATGTGAGTGTGTGTGTGTGTGTGCGCGCACCCCCCCCCCCCCCCCCCGACCGGTAGACATGTAAGCAGAAGATGTAGCTAAAAAAGTAGACATTGGCTAAGTAAGAAAATAGACTAACAGATATATAGGCCGACAGACAATGCAGGTGCAGGGAAAGGATCGAGAGAAATAATGCTTGAGTGTCTAAGTCAGGGGCGGGAAACGCCACCATCGCTGACGTATAAGTCCAGGGCAACCATTTGGTATAGCCCTGTCAGGGCATCCTCAAGCGGGACTCGAAATTCACTAAAAACTAGTCTTATATATAAAAGGCAATCTCCGTCTGTATGTCTGTATGTCTGTATGTCCTTTATGCGTTCGCGAAAGGCCCATCCGATTGAGATGAAATTTTCTACACGTCTTCCTCTTATTCCCGCGCAGCCAACTGTGATATTTTTTTAGTGTGAAATCGGCTGCTTACTTAATATTATTTAATTTTTCATTTTACATTATAATTTATATACAGCGAGGGGACTTAACTTTGTAAAAGTTATTTCAAGGGGCATAACTTTTAATGACTTTTCTGTATACCTTATAATCATATTGTTGCATCGTTTTCAAAGATTTATAAACTCTTTGTCTATAGTTATGTACCGGCATATGAGTTATAATAAATAATGATACAATCTTTAAGGCATTTTCAAAGTTTTCATAAAAATAATGCACAATGCATAACATTGTAACTCATCTTTTTATGCTTAAGAAGTTATCTACAGTCATGCAGGTGATTAGAAACAGTTTTCATTAAAAATAATGGATGGTGTGTGGAAGGACATTCTTTTAAGTTACTTTTTTTTGTTGTATGAATTTAATGAGACGCTACCCGCCAGGAGCTGGGCGAAGCCACGCCGGGTCAGATAGATAGACAGACCCACCTTTTCGCTGCAGTTACCTACAGGCATATGCGTTAAAATCCTCCTCCTCTCCCCTCCTCCTCCTACCCTCTTCCTCTTCCCCTCCCCCTTCTCCCTCTCCCTCCTCCATCCTCCTCCTCCCTCTTCCTCCTCCTCCTTCCTCCTCCTCCTCCCTCCTCCTCCCTCTTCCTCCTACCTCCTCGCCCTCCTCCCTCCTCCTAATCACTCCTCTTCCTTCCTCCTCCCTTCTCCTCCTCTCTCCTCCCACTCCCTCCTCCTCCTCCTGCGTCCTCCCCTTCATCCCTCCTCCTCCCTCCTCCCCCTTCTCCTCCCTCTTCCTCCCTCCTCCTCCTACTTCCTCCCCCTCCTCCCTCCCTCTCCTCCTCACTCCTCCTCATCCCTCCTCCTCCCTTCTTCTCCTCCCTCCTCATCCTTTCTCCTCCTCCCTCCTCCTCCCTCCTCCTCCCTCCACATCCCTCCTCCTCCTCCCTCTTCCTCCTCCTCCTCCCTCCTCCTCCCTCCTCCTCCTCCCCCTCCTTCTCCTCCCTCCTCCTTCTCCCTCCTCCTTCTCCCTCTTCCTCCTCCCTCCTCCTCCCTCCGCCTCCTCCTCCTCCCTCCTCCTTCCTCCGCCTCCTCCTCCTCCTCCCTCCTCCATCTCCTCCCTCCTCCTCCATCTCCTCCCTCCTCCAGCTCCTTCCTCCTCCCTCCTTCTCCTCCCCCTCCTCCTCCTGCGTTCTTCTCCTCCCTCCTCCCTCCTTCTCCTTCCTCCTCCCTCTTCCTCCTCCCTCTTCCTCCTCCCTCTTCCTCCTCCCTCTTCCTACTCCTCCTCCCTACTCCTCCTCCTCCCTCCTCATCCTCCTCCCTCCTCCTCCTTCCTCCTCCTTCCTCCTCCTCCTTCCTCCTCCCTCCTCTTCCCTCCTCTTCCCTCCTCCTCTCTCCGCCTATCTCTTCCTCTCTCCTCCTCCTCCCTCCTCCTCCCTCCTCCACCCCCCTCTTCCTCCTCCCAGCTCCTACTCCTCCTTTTTCTGCTTCTTCTGCTGCTGCTGCCGCCGCTCCATTTACCCAAGTTAATTGTTGGGGAAGATGTAAAGATCTTTCAAGTGCTCTTTCTAATGCTTTTTGTAAGTTGGTCTTCTTTTATCTAAGGTTGTTCTAACTGCAACCAATAAATGATTAGACAGACAGACAGACAGACAGACAGACAGACAGACAGAGAGGGAGGGACAGCCAGACAGACAGACAGACAGACAGAGTGTCGGGAACGGGAACTTATATGACTACTTATATGAATTAAATGAGATGCTCCCCATCAGGGGCTGGACGAAGCCGGGCCGGATCAGACAGATAGACAGACAGACAGATAGATAGTCGGGAACGGGAACGGGAGCTTATATGACTACTTATATGAATTAAATGAAATGCTCCACACCAGGAGCTGGGCGATGCCGGGCCGGGTCAGACAGACAGACAGATAGTCGGTAACGGGAACGAGAACTTATATGACTACTTATATGAATTAAATGAGATGCTCCCCACCAGGACTGGGCGAAGCCGGGCCGTGTCAGCTAGTAGCTTATAAACGATTGCCGGCTCTATGGCGAAGCGGTTACGAATGCAATTCGTGATCCTGCACCCCGCGTGCAGAACACAGCTTCGGGCGATTTGGAAGCAGACCGTGTCGCAGTGGTTTCCATAGTGGTATGAGTGCCGTTCGTTCAGAAAGCAATGGCAAACTACTGAACGTAAACTTGCCTATGAATCAGACGTCAGTTAGTTGCTTATCCTTTACCGCAGCATTTGTTTGGCTGATTGTGATGTCTTGGCAAGTTTACGTTCAGTAGTTTGCCATTGCTTTCTGAATGACCGACTCTCATACCATTTTATAAAAACCAACGCAGGGCGATCTGTGGCCAAATCGTACGCGTCCGTAACCCTTCGCCATAGAGGCGGCTAGGAATCACAAACAATCAATAATGCTGGTGTTGACTGCTCTGTCCTGTAAAGGATATGCAGCTAACTAACTAACCTCTGGTCTAAGATGATTGCATTGAGGAATATATCTTCAGCAGAATTGACCAAGAATACCACGAGCTGATAAGAGATAACCACCACAGACAAATACCACGCCATGTTGCAATGCATACACAGATGATAAGACAAAATAGAGAGACATAAAGTCAAACTACAGAAATACATTTCCTCCACTGCCATGTGCCTCTTCTTTTTTAATGTTTTCAGCTAGTGAAAGCTGTTACTTATAAGATGAAGCCGGTTAGCATATCCTACCAGAGACTGCGTGTGAACGAACGATTCAATTCATTCTCATTCCTCCGGTTATGCTAACATCGCATTGCTAGATAAACCCAGGAGAAGCTCGCTGGAAACCGACCAATTGATCAGTAGTGGGCGGTGAAGGGGATAACTTTCACCCATATCAACTTTTAACCCCTCTGCGCACAATTTGATTCCGCGCACCAGAACTTGTCGATAAACTTATTAATTTATGTTATCTTCGTTTTCTGCATTGGAGTTATCTTTGTTAAGACAAATTACATCGTATACTGCGTATAGTTGCTGTGACGTGTAGATAGTTAGAGTGTATTTCGTGTGGGAAAAGGAAATCATCAGTGGATTGTATATACTTCAATGTTGTGTGGAATGATCACACGATTGGGTGTGCTTATTTTCTGTTCATCGTTCTCGTATGTTGCCTTTATGGCCACATATGATTTTTTATATATATATATATATATATATATATATATATATATATATATATATATATATATATATATATATATATATATATTGCTTTTTTATGTGCTTCTAAGCTATTAGTATTGTGATGCTGCTGTTTTTAAATTAAATAGTATCTAAACATTAGGAAACAACTCGATGTTCTCGTGAGGAGGGTATTTATTTTGAAGATTACACGGTTGTTAAGTTCTATTAAAACTATATTTATAAGGTATTTGTAAACGATAACAGTTGTTCTTCACCTCCTCCTCGTCATTCATCTTTTTCTTCTACTCCTGCTGTTTCTTCTTCTTCTTCTTCTTCTTCTTCTTCTTCTTCTTCTTCTTCTTCTTCTTCTTCTTCTTCTTCTTCTTCTTCTTCTTCTTCTTCTTCTTCTTCTTCTTTTTCTTAGTACTTGTTTCTTCACACCCTTAATGGCAGTTTCTGTTACAAAGCTATCTTTTCCATGCAGTCTATTATTCCAATAATGTAATGTTGTTCCTGGCAGAACAGCACACTCAGTCTGATGACAAGAACATCACAATTAGGGTTTGATGGCAAGAACAGCAAAATTAGAGTCTGATGGCAAGAACAGCACAAACTAATGACAAGGTCAGCACAAACAGTAACTGATGACAAGAACAGCACAAACAGTATGACAAGAACAGCACAAACAGTATGACAAAAACAGCACAAACAGTAACGTATGACAAGAACAGCACAGTTAGAGTCTGATGTAGGAGCTGCTCAATCAGAATGTGACGACAATAACAGCACAAGCAGTAACTGATGACAAGAACAGCACAATTAGACTTTGATGATAAGAACAGCACAAACCATAACTGATGACTGATTCAAAGGCGGTTATCCAAACATCCCACCGAAATGAGATCTTTTATGTTCGCCGCATCACGACCAGGTTTTAATGACAAGAGTAGAACAGTCAGAGTCATGTGTTAAGAGAGGGACAGCCATAGTCTGATGGCAAGAACAGTATCAGGTTTTAATGACAGGAGTAGAACAATCAGAGTCATATGTTAAGAAGGCGACGACCATAGTCTGATGGCAAGAACAGTACAGAGTCTAATAACAGTAACAGCATAAACATAATCTGATGTGAATGTTCCCACTTATGTTTCTTTATTTTACGGCTATTTGCATGTGCGTGTTTGTATAAAGCTCTATAACATAATCGAAAACGACAGAAGAATCTCTAAAAACACCGTTTCTGCGAATGTTGTTAAGACGTCTCAAGAAAATCTGGCAAAGACGAAACTCAAATTTCAGCATTCCATTAGATTAGTTGAAATTCTAGTAGCGATTTTTTTCTTCTTTGCATTGCTTTACCTTGCAACGGGCAGGTGCATATTTCTTCTGTTATCTGTAGGTGCAGTTGTGCTTTGTCGTTCATTGCAGGCGTTGAAAAAGAACGTCTTTTAATAGGTGCACTTCAGGGAGTGTGTTTATTGGCACCACCAGCAATCAGCCAGTCTCTTATGATATATTTCAGCGCAAAGTCAGTTAGCACACATTTAAACCCACGCGAAGTCATTGCTTGTGATTTACCGTGCGGTGTGGGCGATCATGATCACCCACAACTATCTGTCTTCTGTATTCCTGACATGTTTGGCCGCAAAATGAATTTTACTGGAGTCTCTGAGGTCATTTTAAAAGGATTAAACAATGGTGCCTTTACTTTAAAGATTATGACGATCATCATCATGTGCCCTGCCAGCTGAAGTTAACGTTCATGAATCTCCACAGATCTCGGACCTTAGTATTCTGGATTAATTTTTCTGATGAAATTCATCCATGCCACCGTCTCAGTCAATCCATCATCATTTCTCGTTTTCACGCCTCTCTCTTCCTCCTCCACCTTCTTAATATATTATCACTGCGGCAACCACCACCATGACAACCACCACCATCACCACCACCACCACCATTACCGCCACCACCATCACCGCCACCACCATCACTACTACTACTACTACTACTACTACTACTACTACTACTACTACTACTATTACTACTACTACTACTACTACTACTACTACGACCACCACCATCATCACCACCACCACCACCACCACCACCACTACTACTACTACTACTACTATCACCACTACTACTACTACTACTACTACTACTACTACTACTACTATCACCACTACTACTACTGCTACTACTACCACCACCATTACTACTACCTCCACCACCACTACTACTACTATTACTAATACTACTACTGATACTAATACACGTTCAACCCTCGCTACCACGAACACCACCATTATAACGATCAGTGATCAGTACCAAATAACTTCATTCGTTTTCCCCATAAAATGTTAAGTTGCCACCCAGTTAAGCTTCCTTGATCCATGGTAGTTATGACTGAGGTGTGCTGCATTATTACTGGGAACCTCGGTAGCACGGTGGCTAGCACAGTTGCCTGCCCACTTGATGCTCATATGTTCGAATCTCCCTCGGAACAAGCATTAGTTTTTAAATGGACCTGGGCTCTTATAGCGACGATAACGACGAATACTACTACTATTGCTAACTAGAACTACTACTACTACTGCTGCTGCTGCTGCTGCTACTACTACTACTACTACTTCTTCTTCTTTTCTTTTCTTTTTTCTTCTTCTTCTTCTTCTTCTTCTTCTTCTTCTTCTTCTTCTTCTTCTTCTTCTTCTTCTTCTTCTTCTTCTTCTTCTTCTTCTACTGCTGCAGCTGCTGCTGCAGCTGCTGCAACAACAACAACAACAGCAACTACTACTACTACTACTACTACTACTACTACTGCTGCTGCTGTTACTACTACTACTACTACTACTACTACTACTACTACTACTACTACTACTACTGCTGCTGCTGCTGCTGCTACTACTACTACTACTACTTCTTCTTCTTTTCTTTTTTTTTCTTCTTCTTCTTCTTCTTCTTCTTCTTCTTCTTCTTCTTCTTCTTCTTCTTCTTCTTCTTCTTCTTCTTCTTCTTCTTCTACTGCTGCTGCTGCTACTACTACTACTACTACTACTTCTTCTTCTTTTCTTTTTTTTTCTTCTTCTTCTTCTTCTTCTTCTTCTTCTTCTTCTTCTTCTTCTTCTTCTTCTTCTTCTTCTTCTTCTTCTTCTTCTTCTTCTTCTTCTTCTACTGCTGCTGCTGCTGCTGCTGCTGCTGCTGCTGCTGCTGCTGCTGCAACAACAACAACAACAACAACAACAACTACTACTACTACTACTACTACTGCTGTTACTACTACTACTACTACTACTACTACTACTACTACTACTACTACTACTACTACTACTACTACTACTACTACCACCACCTCTCCATAACGCAAAGCCTGGGCTGAGGTTAATGACTATGTGTTGCCCATACAACATGATCCCTCTCTCGACCTACCTAGTTTACTTCAGAGGAAAGGTAACACCAATACGTCTGGAAAAAGACAAGCTGCCGGATCAGCAAAGCAATGCTTAACTGTCCGTCTATCGGACCTTCCATCCTAGACCACTTACTTACCAAGGCTTAGGGCCTGGTCTGCCCTGCCATGACATTTAGTCTCGAGGTTGCATTTCCTCGCACTAAGGTAAGGATGGACCCTCCCAATTACACTCCGCCCGAAGCCGATGGCACAATGTGGGGTGTCGGGTTTGAGGAGCGCCGCCCAACTTTCGGCGCTAACAAAAAGCAGATAGTACCGTCTACTGTCGTATGATAGCACAGTCATATATGGCTAAGAGCTGACACACCCACTACTACTAACTGCCACTTCTGCATATAATCGTACTCTGTCTACAACAACTACACGACTTTTAACACAACTACGCCTACTGTTTCCTTTCCTGGCTCATCCTCTACTCGCCTGCTTATTCCTAGTACTTGGACTCTTACTGTAATCTTGAAACCGACTAAAGTGATGATCCATCATTACTTGCCAGGGCGGCATTCGGCACTCGGCAAACATAATAAAAACCTGATACAAAGCTACTGTCGCAACTACGTCTACTATTTCTATTCCTGCTTTTTTCCTTTCTTCTACTTCGTCAGCTTATTCCCAGCCTGTTGCTTGGACGACGTTTGGGATAACATATAGAAGACATTCCCACATAGCACAGACTGTTTTAGTTTTACCTATTACAAACATATGTGTAAAATTAGACCGTCCGTAGTTCTAAGAACCATGTCTGTAATTAGCTGCATATTGATTCCGAATGTTTAACAGTTGTGCCAAGTCTTCTTTATATGAGTCATAGGTTTAACCAGCGCGTTAATAATTGTATGCCTACAAGTCACGTTCGGTATTCAAAGATGTGTTATCATATATCTGTCTACATCTGTATATAGTTTTATTGTGGTCTATCACAGCATCAAAGCTGTTTGCCTGTTATTAACGCAATGAGATGCATATGTGTAATACAAAGCGTATTTTCTAGATAGTGTGTCAGAGAGAGAGAGAGAGAGAGAGAGAGAGAGAGAGAGAGAAGCCTAGTTTGTTCTCTGACTTTACAATCTCCCTTTCTCCCACTGACATTAACTCTAAGCAGCCAGGCTGGTGTAACGGTTAGGACGTTAAGCTGGCAATGACAGGAGACCTATCGGGCATAGGTTCAATGCTAGCTTTCGTCGTTCGCAGCGGGAGGAAAGGCTGACCACCTATTCGCATATCCGTGTTAACAGTTCTCAACACGGACCGAAATAGTTTAGAGATCCCCCTACTACTGTATAACTGTTGTTTGTCCATCAAGAATGATGATGACCATTCATTTCATCCAGTGGGGTTGAAAGTATGGAGCCGTGAGTTCTAAGATGGCTGATAAGGCCTATTTTGTCTCGAAATGTTCTTTGACAATGTGGACAAAGAATGCTTGATGTTTCTGGAGGAGGATTTTCTGCAGTGGTTTTTCTGTCCTGCCTTTTCTTCACAGCTCTTGCAGTCCTGGTTGCCTCACAAGTGACTGCACCCTTGTGTAATGATGCACGCCACGAATTTCGGTCTCTGGCTGCAGTCTCTTAGATGTCATGATGAATTCCAAAAGCATTCAGTGAGATTTTCACAGTGTCTTTAAAACGGCTCCTCTGACCCCTTGGGAGCGTTTACCACAACGCATCTCGCCGTAAAAAAAATTCGTTTAGGGAGCCTGTGATCTGGCATGCGGGTCAAGTGACCAGCCCAGCGAATCTGATTCTTCATTAGTAGAGTGTGAATACTGGGCATGGACGCTCTTTTTAGGACTTCAGTGTCTGGGATCTTGTCTTGCCATTTAATCTTCAGTAACTTCTTAAGGCAGACTGTGTGGAAGTGGTTTAATTTCCTAGCGTGTAGCCGATAAACAGTCCAGGTTTCACAAGCATATAGAAGTGTGGATAATACAACTGCTTTGTAGACATTCAGCTTTGTTTGCAGGCTTATTCCATTTCTGTCCCATACATTCTTGTACAGTCTGCCAAAGGCCGCGCTGGCCTTGGAGATTCGTGCATTCGCGTCATCATCAATTGTGGCAGCTTGTGACACAGTGCTGCTAAGATAGGTGAATTTGTCCACGGCATTTAGACTATGACCGTTCACTTTGATATTCGGCCCAGTGTGATTATTCCCTGGAGCTGGCTGGTACATAACTACAGTCTTCTCCAAATTGATATTGAGCCCAAAGTTGGCACAGGCATGTGAGAAAGCTGAAACATTATTTTGCATGTCCGCCTCTGAGTTGGCGTATAGAGCGCAATCATCAGCAAACATGAGCTCTCTGACGGTGTCGCTGTTAATTTTTGTTTTAGCTTTCAGCCTTCTGAGATTGAATAACTTTCCATCGATGCGGTAGTTGATGTCTATTCCAATGTCGTCGTTCTCGAAGGCATTCGTCAGCATAGCTGAAAAGATGAGGCTGAACAGTGTTGGTGCCAGGACACATCCTTTTTTCACTCCATTGGTGACAGGAAAGGGCTCATACAGGTCACCATTTTCCTGTACTCTTGCCTGCATACCATCATGAAATAGCCGCACTATTTAGACAAACTTTCGTGGACAGCCATATTTTGCCATAATCTTCCACAGTCCTTCTCTGCTGTCTGTATCAAAAGCCTTGGTAAGGTCAATGAAAGTGAAGAACATTTCGCAGTTCTGTTCCTGACATTTCTCTTGCAGCTGCCTTGCAGCGAAAATCATGTCAACAGTTCCACGTTCTTTTCTGAAGCCACACTGGCTCTCGGGAAGAAGACCTTGATCGAGATGGGCCGTGAGGCGATTGAGAAGAATTCTGGCGAGTATCTTCCCTGCAATTGAAAGCAAGGAGATGCCTCGGTGGTTGTCACATGATTGGCGGTTTCCTTTTCGTTTGTAAAGGTAGACTATTGACGCGTCCTTGACATCTTGTGGCATGGTCTCTTCACCCATATGTTTGTAAAGACTTGGTGAAGCTGCTCTGTTAGGACCGGCCCACCTGCCTTGCATATCTCTGCCGGGATGAAGTCCGGACCAGAGGTGCCTTGCCGCTGGAGAGTTACTGGATGGCTTTGTTTACTTCCACTATGGTTGGCAGGTCATCAAGTGTATCATTGATGGGAACTTGAGGAAGGCAGTTGATGGTTTCATCATCGAAGAAGGAAGTTGCATTTAAGATGTTGCTGAAATGTTCTGCCCAGCGCTGAAGGATGTCTTTCTTATCGGTGACAAATGTTCCCCCATCTGCACTGAGGAGGGGAGCTATGTCTGGTGACGTAGGACCATAGACCGCTTTCAGCGAGTCGTAGAAGTTTTTCATATCATTTCTGTCAGCAAAGCCTTGAATTTCATCAGTTTTGCTGCTCAGCCAGGAGTCCCGCATGTGCCGAAGTTTCTGCTGCACTACTCTCTGAATGTTCTTGAAGGCATCTTTTTTTTTTTTTATGTTGACTTCGGGTCATTCAAATGTGCCTTGAGGAGAAGATGTTTCTCGGCCAGTAATTGGTTGATGTCTTCGGAATTTTCATCAAACAAGTCTTTATGCTTTCGGTGGTTGGACCCAGGATTTCCATACCAGTGTTGTAAATTATGCCCTTTAGGGCTCTCCACTCTGTTTCTGTATCCTGTTTAGCTGCAGCATTGGGCTTGATGCGGTCTTCCAGCATATTTTCAAACGACAGCTGCATTTTCTTGCTGTTTAGACGGGTGACATTTAGTTTTTTTTTTTTTTTTTCTGCATTTTCACCCCTTGAGGACGCCGAGGTGGTTTGATGTGTATGTTTATTTTCGAGATAATGAGACGACGGTCTGTCCAACATTCGGCACCACACATGAATTTTGTCACCCGAACGTCTTGTCTGTTACTCCTCCTCACGATGACATAGTCAATGAGGTGCCAATGTTTCGAACGAGGGTGCATCCACGATGTCCTGTTTCTCATGGGGAGACGGAAAATTGTGTTGGTAATAAGGAGATCGTGTTTGGCACATGTCTGAAGAAGGAGGAGTCCATTGCTGTTACAATTTCCGACTCCGTGCTTTCCAATAATACCACTCCAAGAGGTGGTGTCCGTGCCTACTCTGGCATTGAAATCCCCAAGGAGTATAAGTTTGTCTCCTTTGGGAACAGATGTTAATACATTGTGCAGGTCCTCATAGAACTTGTTCTTGACATCATCTTCATTGGTCATAGTTGGTACGTAGACACTCACAATGGTTGCATGCTTCCTTCCATTCAGCAGGGGCAATTTAATGGTCATGAGCCTGTCGTTTATAGCTTTTGGAAACTGTAACTAATACTCCAACTACCGCAGACCTGGTTCGAGTCGCGATGTAGGCTGTAGGGTATAATAACATGAAATGCATGTATGGCTTCCCCTCTCACCTTGCGTAGTAAATCAGACGTTTAGCTTTTTCTGACAAGGACGAAGACATAGAGGACAACTGGGCACGCTACACAAGTTACACATCATTCAGTACATGGGTATAGAAAACAGTAAACCGAATGACCCGCGAACAGGCTAAATTTCCAAATGAGAAAATTTACCTATACACAGGAAATAGCAAATTTGATTTTGGTAAACGAACATTTGGATCCGCATCCGTGCTACGGGATGTTTGCGCTGTAAAGAGGCTCTCCGTGTGTGATCTAAGGGAGAAACCTGGAGCATTTATGGAGGCACCAGTGTCGTCAAAGTGAGCTGCTACAAAATCAGCATACAACCCGTCAACATGGTCTCTCTGTGCTACACGTCATATATCGAAATCACAGTCCTCCCTCTGAGCATTGGGCTGGGGGCGGGGGGGGGGGTCTGTTGACCATGAACCATCCACATTCAGAGGAATTTCTAGGCACTATGTGGCCTGTGAAACACGATGTCTGTTAATATTCCATGGATATACCATAACCACCCTTGGACTAATCCCAGCCAGTCAGTACGTGATGTGCTTTACTGGTTGCACTCTAATATGCTTCTCCGAAGATGTGAAGATCCAGGAGCCTTCTTGCACAACTTGCTGGTTTACAAGCATAGAAAGCAGACGGTGAGTTCTACAACAGAGTCCGCGTGGAGATAGTACTGTGGTAACAGGTCAGGAAAGTCCATACATCAAACCCACTTCGACAGATGCAAACTCTTGTTCAACGCCCAAACTAGCTCAACTCTAATGCATCAGACTTAAGAGTTAACACTCAGTATTCCAGAGGACTCGCAAACCAACCGAAACATTGTCCAGTTTTCCACACACGTGTTCCAGTCGACCATCCCTTGTTATGTCGTATTCATTCCTTACGCTCTCTAATGATTGATATGAGGAAACAAATCTTGGGAGGTAACTGTTCCTGATTAGGAAGTTTACCTGCCGTTTGGTGCAAACCAAACAGAGTTAAGCTTGCAATTACCCAAACATCACACACGGCAGTCGGTTGTCCGCTTGGTCTGTATTTTCAGATGCCAGGTGAACAGGTACGACAGCCTTATACCACATTTACTAACTTACTCAATGCATCGCTAGAACAGCAGTAGAAAACCTGCAGATTAATCCGAGTGGCTCTAGGCTGCCTTGAATAGACAAGTCAATGGTATAAGAATTAACATTAACGCTTAGAAAATACCTATATTCTTTTTTGAAACACCCTGTATAATAGGAGTAATCTCTCTCTCTCTCTCTCTCTCTCTCTCTCTCTCTCTCTCTCTCTCTCTCTCTCTTTGTCTCTCTCTCGTCTCGCTCTCTCTCTCGTCTCGCTCTCTATCTCGTCTCGCTCTCTCTCGTCTCTCTCTCTCTCTCTCTCTCTCTCTCTCTCTCTCTCTCTCTCTCTTAACATGGAATTTTCATTTGACAATGTTTTTCCTATGTGCATGCAATATTCACATAAGATAACTGATGTAGTAAGATGAGTGATTGAAATGGTCGAATGTAATTTGTGACCTTTGAAAATAAAGTTCGTTCGATCTCTCTGTCACTGTCTCTCTGTCACTCTCTCTCTCTCTCTCTCTCTCTCTCTCTCTCTCTCTCTCTCTCTCTCTCTCTCTCTCTCTCTCTCTCTCTCTCTCTCTCTCTCTCTCTTAACATGGAATTTTCATTTGACAATGTTTTTCCTATGTGCATGTAATATTCACATAAGATAACTGATGTAGTAAGATGAGTGATTGAAATGGTCGAATGTATTTTGTGACCTTTGAAAATAAAGTTCGTTCGATCTCTCTGTCACTGTCTCTCTGTCACTGTCTCTCACTCTCTCTCTCTCTCTCTCTCTCTCTCTCTCTCTCTCTCTCTCTCTCTCTCTCTCTCTCTCTCTCTCTCTCTCTCTCTCTCTCTCTCTCTCTCTCTCTCTCTCTCTCTTAACATGGAATTTTCATTTGACAATGTTTTTCCTATGTGCATGTAATATTCACATAAGATAACTGATGTAGTAAGATGAGTGATTGAAATGGTCGAATGTAATTTGTGACCTTTGAAAATAAAGTTCGTTCGATCTGTCTGTCACTGTCTCTCTGTCACACACACTCTCTCTCTCTCTCTCTCTCTCTCTCACTCACTCACACACACACTCTCTCTCTCTCTCTCTCTCTCTCTCTCTCTCTCTCTCTCTCTCTCCATTCCCTCTACGTCTGATCCCTTCTTTATGTGAGTTAGTGAGTGTTTATCTTGAAGTGCAGATGTTAATAGTATTTTGTCACAACATTGCGTTGTTATTCTGCCTGCCAAACTGCGTAACACGGACCGTGCAATAACTAATGCATTCTCCCCACACATGCTAATGCCTGTCAGAGATTTTACAGGACGGCGTGCACTATGAAATAAGCAGTTTTCTAGTTGCGTCATTGATAGATAGGGTACTCAATAGAGCACAACGATCATATTGATTGGCGTGGATAAATCGCAGAGAGATCCTGGGTTGCTCTGTTCTGAAGCCAGGAGCATTTGTTGGCGGAATACAAATAGTAATTCGTCAGGCTTTGTTAATATTCATATTGCATGCATAATTAATTATGTACACTGTGTCTGTTAATATAGAATGTTCCCGCATCAGAATGGGCGTGGAGTGTTTCTGAATTAATCATATTTATTGAATTATCTACACGATATGCATTGTGCTATCTTGTCTCTTCATACACATTCACGGTTCTCCATTGACACAACGTTTGGTGTCTTCTCTCATGACACACCTTTTGGTGTATTCTCTATTGACACGCCTATTGGTGTCTTTTCTCCGAACACCCTTCTCCTGTCTTCTGTGAATACACACCATATCCTGTCTTCACTCTTGACACACATTAATTTACTTTCTCTCTTGACTCACCTGCTGTCTCCTCTGGTCTCTTCTCTCTTGACACACATTAATTTACTTTCTCTCTTGACTCACCTGCTGTCTCCTCTGGTTTCTTCTCTCTTGACACACATTAATTTACTTTCTCTCTTGACTCACCTGCTGTCTCCTCTGGTTTCTTCTCTCTTGACACACATTAATTTACTTTCTCTCTTGACTCACCTGTTGTCTCCTCTGGTTTCTTCTCTCTTGACACACATTAATTTATTTTCTCTCTTGACTCACCTGCTGTCTCCTCTGGTTTCTTTTCTCTTGACACACATTAATTTACTTTCTCTCTTGACTCACCTGCTGTCTCCTCTGGTTTCTTCTCTCTTGACACACATTAATTTACTTTCTCTCTTGACTCACCTGCTGTCTACTCTGGTTTCTTCTCTCTTGATACACATTAATTTACTTTCTCTCTTGACTCACCTGCTGTCTCCTCTGGTTATTTTCTCTATTGGCACACATTCATGCTGTTTTATCTATTGACACACATTCAACTGTCTTCTCTCTTGACGCACATTCAACTGTCTTCTCTCTTGACGCATATTCATGTTGTCTTATCTCTAGACACATATTCATGTTGTCTCATCTCTAGACACATATTCATGTTGTCTTATCTCTAGACACATATTCATGTTGTCTTATCTCTAGACACATATTCATGTTGTCTTATCTCTAGACACATATTCACGTTGTCTTATCTCTAGACACATATTCATGTTGTCTTATCTCTAGACACATATTCACGTTGTCTTATCTCTAGACACACATTCATGCTTCTTCTCTCTTGACACATTTTCATGTTATCTACTCTCTTGACACTTATTCACTTTATCGTCTCTCTTGAACACACAGTCCTGATTCGTCCTCTGACATCTTTATATCGTGAAATACCCTGTGATAACATATTATCTCGATTCACCCTGTGATAACACATTATCTTAATTCACTCTGTGGTAACATATTATCTTGATTCACCCTGTGGTAACATATTATCTTGATTCACCCTGTGATAACATATTATATTGATTCACCCTGTGATAACATATTATCTGGATTCACCCTGTGATAACATATTATCTTGATTCACCCTGTGATAACACATTATCTTAATTCACCCTGTGGTAACACATTATCTTGATTCACCCTGAGATAACATATTATCTTGATTCACCCTTTGATAGTATATAATCTTGATTCACCCTGAGATAACATATTATCTTGATTCACCCTTTGATAATATATAATCTTGATTCACCCTCTGATAGCATATTATCTTGATTCACCCTCTGATAACATGTTATCTTGATTCATACTTTTAACATATTATCTTTATTCACACCCTAGTAACATATTATCTTTATTCACACCCTGGTAACATATTATCTTGATTTACCCCCTGGTAACATATTATCTTGATTCACCCTCTGATAATATATTATGTTGACTCACCCTCTGAACACATATTATCTTGACTCGCCATCTGATAACATATTATCTTGATTCACCCTGTGACATTTTTAAATCTCGATTTATCCTCTTGTAACATATAATCTTGATATGTCTTCTGATATCTTCTCAGCTTAATTCATCCCATTATTACGTCTCTTCTTTATTCACCCTCTGATAATACAGGGTGGGGGGAAATGATCTGACACATTTGTAACTTTAATAAAACTAAATTAGAATAAATGAACAAAAAAGTATTTTTATTTATCAAATGTACACATGATGCCATTTTGTTTTATGTTGTTTGAATAATGAAAAACGTATTTTTATTTCCTAAATGTACATATTATGTCATTTTATTTAATTTTCTTTTAAACATTACATCCGTCAAATGTTCGCCGTTATTGAAGACGTTCGCGAAAGTTGTCCATAACTCGGTGGATCATTTCATGTGGAATAGACTCAATTTCTTGATGAATTGCATCTTTCAATTGTCCAATAGATCGTATACCTTTGATTTTAGGTATCCCCCAGAAAAAAAAATCACACGGGTTCAAGTCAGGTGATCGGGCAGGCCAACCGAGGTCACCTCAGAATGAAATTAAATGACCGGGGAACATCTCCCTCAAAATTTCCATTGAACGTCTAGACGTGTGGGCTGTTGCGCCATCTTGTTGGAACCAAACATTATTTCTGACGTCAAGTTCATCCAATTTGGGTCCCAGAAAAGTGTCCAGCAACACGCAATATCGTTCAGAGTTAACGGTCACTGTAACATTGTCTTCTTCAAAAAAGTACGGACCCAAAATGCCAAATTCTGCTATCGCACACCATACAGTTACATGCGGACTGTGCAAGGGGCGTTCGTGTAACATCATGAGGATTGTTTTGGGACCAATAGCGGAAATTTTGCTTATTCACGCTTCCACACAAATGAAAACGGGCCTCGTCACTGAAAATCACAATAGCAGTACGGGGAACCTGTTGTTGAATTTCCCCACACAAATCATTATTCAAACAACATAAAACAAAATGGCATCATGTGTACATTTGATAAATAAAAATACTATTTTGTTCATTTATTCTAATTTAGTTTAATTAAAGTTACAAATGTGTCAGATCATTTTGCCCCACCCTGTATATTATATCCATTCACTCTCTGACGTATTATAATCTTGATTCACTATCTGATATCATCTCATCTTGATTTGCACTCTGATGGCATCGCATCTTGATTTGCACTCTGATGGCATCTCATCTTGATTTGCACTCTGATGGCATCGCATCTTGATTTGCACTCTGATGGCATCTCGTCTTGATTGGCACTCTGCTGCCTATTATTCTTAGTGTACCATGTACTGTGTTCTATACTTGATGCGTTAGTGATATCTTCTACTCTGCCATCTTCTCTTCTTTAATCACCATCTGTTATCTGCTCTTAGTGCACATTGTACTATCTTCTTCTTCTTCTTCTTCTTCTTCTTCTTCTTCTTCTTCTTCTTCTTCTTCTTCTTCTTCTTCTTCTTCTTCTTCTTCTTCTTCTTCTTCTTCTTCTTCTTCTTCTTCAGTGTTCCGAGCCATTGAGGTTCTTTGCTGCAGATACAATCCGTCTCCATTCGTCTCTCTGGTGGACCTTCTCTTGCCAGTCGTTGATTCCAAGTGCTTGTAGGTCTGTATATATATTATCTCTCCATCGTCTTCTTGGTCTACCTCGGGGTCTACGGTCATTTATTTCCTGAGTGTAAGCGAGTTTTGTTTCCCTATTATCTTCCATTCTTTCTATATGCCCCAGCCATTGTAGTCTATTAGCCTTCATGATACCAGTGATTAGCGGGGACTTAAACAGATCATAAATGTCTTTGTTACTTCTTCTTTTCCACTCTCCACTTTGTGTTTCCCTAATGGGTCCAAAGATGCGTCTTAAAATTTTGTTCTCAAAGGTTTGTAGCAAGGCTTCGTCTCCTTTCGTTGTACTCCAGGTTTCAGAGCCATACAGCACAACTGGTCTGATCAGTGTTTTGTATATTGTGATTTTGGTGTTAAGAGATAGCGCCTTTGATTTTAGTAGATGTTGTAGTACATAGTATATCTTATTTCCAGAGTTGATTCTAGTTTGTATTTCTTCCCTTATGAGGTTGGAGCAGTTGAAGATTGTACCCAGGTATTTGTATGTTTCCGTTCTTTTAATGGTCATGTTATCTATTTATATGTGGCCAGAGTTTTTAGCCATTCCGTCTCTTGAAATTACCATATATTCTGTCTTATCTTGGTTGATAACCAGCCCCATCTGTTGGGCTTTTTCCTTTAAGTGAGTCAATATTTCCAATGTCTTTTGTTCACTTTGCCCTATAATATCTAAATCATCTGCATAACCAAGCAGCTTGGATGTTCCTCCAATATCATATTCCTCCTTTACCTTCCTTACAACTTTCTCCAGAGCCAGATTGAAGAGTAGCGGTGATAGTGCATCACCCTGTTTCAAGCCAGATGTTATTTGGAAAGGGTCTGATTTCCTGCCTTTATATGTTACTATATTATAAGTATCTTCCATGCATAGTCTGGTCATGTTGATTAACTTCCTTCTTCTTCTTCTTCAGCTTTCCGAGCCATTGAGGTTCTTTGCTGCAAATACAATCCGTCTCCATTCGTCTCTCTGGTGGACCTTCTATTGCCAGTCGTTGATTCCAAGTGCTTGTAGGTCTGTACATGTATTATCTCTCCACCGTCTTCTTGGTCTACCTCGGGGTCTACGGTCATTTATTTCCTGAGTGTAAGCGAGTTTTGTTTCCCTATTATCTTCCATTCTTTCTATATGCCCCAGCCATTGTAGTCTATTAGCCTTCATGATACCAGTGATTAGCGGGGACTTAAACAGATCATAAATGTCTTTGTTACTTCTTCTTTTCCACTCTCCACTTTGTGTATCCCTAATGGGTCCAAAGATGCGTCTTAAAATTTTGTTCTCAAAGGTTTGTAACAAGGCTTCGTCTCCTTTCGTTGTACTCCAGGTTTCAGAGCCATACAGCACAACTGGTCTGATCAGTGTTTTGTATATTGTGATTTTGGTGTTACGAGATAGCGCATTTGATTTTAGTAGATGTTGTAGTACATAGTATATCTTATTTCCAGAGTTGATTCTAGTTTGTATTTCTTCCCTTATGATGTTGGAGCAGTTGAAGATTGTACCCAGGTATTTGTATGTTTCCGTTCTTTTAATGGTCATATTATCTATTTGTATGTGGCCAGGGTTTTTAGCCATTCCGTCTCTTGAAATTACCATATATTCTGTCTTATCTTGGTTGATAACCAGCCCCATCTGTTGGGCTTTTTCCTTTAAGTGAGTCAATATTTCCAATGTCTTTTGTTCACTTTGCCCTATAATATCTATATCATCTGCATAACCAAGCAGCTTGGATGTTCCTCCAATATCACATTTCTCCTTTATCTTCCTTACAACTTTCTCTAGAGCCAGATTAAAGAGTAGCGGTGATAGTGCATCACCCTGTTTCAAGCCAGATGTTATTTGGAAGGGGTCTGATTTCCTGCCTTTATATGTTACTATATTATAAGTATCTTCCATGCATAGTCTGGTCATGTTGATTAACTTCCTTGGTATTCCAAATTCCTGCATAGCATTCCATAGACTATTCCTATGGACACTATCATAAGACTTTTTAAAATCCACAAAAATGTTATGGAGATCTCTTTCATATTCCCAATGTTTCTCGGCTATTTGTCGTAAGATAAATATCTGATCTATTGTTGATCTGTTTTGTCTAAAACCCGCCTGGTAGTCACCTAATATGTCTTCTGAATATGGTTTTAGTATCTTATAGCTTGTGGGCAGTAGTGATATTCCTCTATAATTTCCACATTGGAACTTGTCTCCTTTCTTAAAGATAGGGGTATCAATAATGACTCTTTCCAGTCATGGGGTAATTCTTCTGTCCTCCAGATTTTTATTATTAGTTCGTATAGCTTTAGATGTAATGCATGGCCACCTGCCTTTATAAATTCAGCATTAATTCGATCAGTCCCAGTTGCCTTATTGTTTTTAAGTCGTGCGATTACATATAGGATTTCTTCAAATGTAGGTTCTTCAATTTGTGGTTCGCATGTTAGAACCTCTTCCTGTGGGAAAATGTTACTTTGAGCTTCACAATTTAGTAATTCAATAAAATATTCTTTCCATACGTTGCACATTTCCTCATTGGTATTTATCATATTCCCATTTTTGTCTTTTAAACCATATGTGTTTTGTTGGTGCCCTCGTTTCATTGACTTCAGTTCTTTAAAAAAATTTCTGGATTCATTTTTCTGGTGATTAGTTTCCATATCTTTGATTATATTACTCATATATTCTCGCTTCTGCTGTCTGACTATTTTTGTAGCTTCTTTACATTCATTTCTATAATACCATCTGTTCTTTCTATGCGTGGTTAACACACCGAGACATTCTTCTGCGGTAGATTGAATTGTATTTTTGATGTTCAACCAAGTTTGGTCAACGCTTTCCTCCAAAGGGTTTTGCAGTTTCAAGTTTACATTTTATTTCATCTGTAAATTTCTCTTTGACTGTAATTTCTTGTAGTTTTTCTCTGTTATATGTTGGGTGTAATCTTTGTAATTTAGTATAGAAAGCTCTCTTAAGTTTTATTTTAAATTTTGCTCCAACGAGGAAGTGGTCACTGTGGCACTCAGCTCCTCTATAACTTCTAACTTGCTGTATGTTTGATGCATTTCTGTTGTTAATTAAAATGTGATCTATTTCATTATAGGTTCTCTTGTCACATGATTTCCAAGTTTGTGTGTGTATATCCTTTCTTTGTAGTCTGGTACTGCTAATATGCAGTCCTTTGGCTTCTGCCAGGTTGATGACTCTCCATTATCATTTGAAGTTGTATGTAGGCTTTCCATACCGGCCACTTTTTTATTAGTTTGCTCTCTACCTATTTTTGCATTGAAGTCTCCCAGCACAATCAGGATGTCCTGTTTGAGGGTTTCTTCTATGACATCTTCCAGATCATTATAAAAGTCTTCTTTAATATCATCTTCTTTCTCTTCAGTGGGTGCATGTACATTAATTATCGTTATATTTTTCCATTTACCTTTTATTCGTAATTTACTAATTCTGTCATTAACAGCTTTAAAGTTTAAAACGTTCCCCCATAACTCTTTTTTATGACAAATCCTGTTCCTAATTCATGTTTATTTTGGGTGTTTCCTCCATATATTATAATCATTCTATTTTGCTCTAAAGCACCCTCTCCTGGCCACCTTATTTCTTGAATTGCTGTTATATCCATTTGATATTCAACCAGCTCCCGGGTTAGTTCTTCGGCCGCTCCAGCTCGATATAGTGTCCGTACATTCCATGTTCCAAATCTCAAAAGTCTTTTAACGTTCCAAGGTCGTTGTCCAGATAAGTCAGTCCGAATTGTACATTGTACTATGTTCTGTTTATTTTTTTATTTATTTTTTATGCACTTGCGATATTTTCCCAATGGTTTTTTTGTAAATTTCTCAATGTGGACCTCATTAGGATGCGTGTTAGACATGTAACCATATTGATTACAAGTCTTTCTCCCATTCTCCTAGACAGATGTCCGTTCCTTGTCATTTGCCTCGTTATGATGCATCATATTTCTAAGGATATTTTATTTGTTCAGTTATTATCAGTCTGTAGAGTATGCTTCCAGAAAGTACCGTTGCTTTATTTGCATTATATGTTGTCAATGACATCGTCTAATCATGCGTTTCTGCTTTTGATAATTAATTATGCTATGAATACGGTATCTCGGCTGAGTGTAGCACTTTGCTTTGTATTTTGACCTAATTTTCTCTTTTAGCGTTCTTTTTATTCTGCTGCTTCTCATCTACATTGGCCTCAACAAACTCATACCAAGCCCTTTGTAAACTTGTCCCTGGTTGTTTGGAGTTTACAAATAATGTTTCCTACGAGATGCGGTAGCCAGTCTCACACCAGCCCTTGTTATTCGCGTCTTACGACACGTATGGTAGGTTACAGTGTTACTGTGCTTTTCCCCCTTATGGCTCCGGTAAGACACTGACCGACTGTATGTGACTCGGGCCCGTAAGGGAAGCAAAGAATAGTAACACTGCACCCAATCACGCATGTCGTAAGAGGCGGTTAAGAAAGAGTTGCTTTAGGGCAGGCTATTGCATCACATCGAAAATTCAGCCACAAAATCCAACTAACCGTGAACAAGTCATATACAGACAAACGAATTACTCAGCCAAATAAGAGGAGAAGAAGCTCTTATAGAAGAGATATGACGCACTGCGGAGAAAGCCACAAATAGTCCAGGATGCTGGTTACATTTCTTTCACTTAGGAAAATCTCCAGGATTGGTACCTGAAATATTAAAACTATGTATGAATTAGGTAAGGCAACACAGGTGGCAGCAGCCATGAAATATCATATTAGCATTTTTGGGATTGTGCGAAAAAATGTCAGCCATGCTAGGTTAACAACTTCTAAGCACATATGAAACAATGCTGTACTCAGATCGTAAAGAGGAACACCCCCTCCCCCAGCTGCCCACACTGAAGGAGTTCTGCTAATGTTATCCAGAGGAAGCATTATTAGAACTGGAAGTAGTGAGCTCTAGAATAATAACAGCAAGATTTAGAACTGTAAACAAGAAAATGAACACGAATGTCATCCAGCGTTACGCACCAACAAATAATAACGAGGAATCTGTGAAGTAGGGATTTTACGTGAAGCTTCACGCCATAACATTGGCAGTCTAAGAAACGGCAATATCAACATTTTGATGGGTGACCTAAATGCAAAAATAGAATCGGATAACACTGGCTATGAAGAGGTTATGGGCAAACATGGACCAGGGGTAATGAACCAAAATGAAGAATTATTCACCATATTTTGCGCAGTTAATCATGTCATATGGGGAGTTTTCCCTCATAAAAGAATCCATAAAGCCACATAGTCATCACCAAATAACAAAATGACAAACCTAATTGAGCATATGTGTTAGTAAGACATATAGGTCATCTCTACATGACGCAAAATTTAGAGTTGCAGATGTAAATGCGAACCACCCCCTGCTGATAAGCAAAATTAAATACAAATTTAAGAGATATATAAATGTTTGTTTTTTTGCATATCCTTTACAGGACATCGCTGTCAACATCAGCATCTTTCAGCTGTATGTTGATTTCTTGGCAAGATTACGCTCAGTAGTTTGCCATTGATTTCTGAGCGGCCGGCTCATTATCCCGCAAGTCACGAGCGCGGGTCGAACCGCTTCCAGTTCTCGCCTCGCTGCGAGACCCTGTGTGGATAAACGGGATTACGGAGACAATGGTGTAACCCCTCAGCCAGAGAGACCGGCAAGAGATATATAGCATCTTTTAAACATGGAATTCAATATAATGTAGGATATCTCAGAAACTAAGAGAAAGTAAACAAAAAAGCACGGATAAAGTAGGAAGCCTTTAATAAAAGAGAAGAAAGGAAAAATCATAAAGCAGACTTAATTAATAAGCAAAATCAGAGCTGATAAAGCCAGAGTCCAACGAACATATACAGAAGCTCATAAAAATGTTAAGAAACATATAAGAGCGGATAAACGACAATACATGGATGCCATAGTAAGAGGGACAAGGAAAATATAATCGATAAAGTGGACTTGTCAAAAAAAACTTAAGGAATAGTTCTCATCAACATTAAAGATCAAATGGACAGATGGCTTGAATACTGTAAGGATCTCCTGAATAGAACAGTTCTAAATGACCAAGAAAAGGCATTTGATAAAGTAGATAGAAACAAGCTGTGGGGAATCCTTAAACAGTATGGAGTGAGTACACATCTAACAAGCCTATGTAGAAGCTTATACGAGGGTAAGTTAATAAGTAAGTCACAAATTGCTGTAGAAAAATAACTACACATGATAACAACTTAAAACCAGTTTATTTTTATACTTACATTGTTCCTTTATTTCGCAACATAATTTCCACCAACATTGATGCACTTATCCCATCGTTTTATCAGTCCTCCCAAACTGGCTGCATAGAACTATGTGCTCTGTTTTCTAAACCACGTTTTCACTTCACATTCAACTTCTTCGTCATTCGGGAAATGTCTCCCTCCAAGGTGGGTTGTCAGAGTTTGTGCTGACAAATGTTTGTGCTGTGAAACGGTGCAAAGCTGGGTTTAGAAATAAAAAAAAAAAATTACGACGGCGAGTCAATAAGAAAGTCACACAGTTCTGTGGGATGACCGGTAAATGAAAACAAAGCAGTTCAATATCCAGTTGTAGCCAGATTTTCTTCTCGATCAGTACCTCTCTGGGGTCATCCAGTTTTAAAATTGAGTACGGAAAAAAAATTTCAGAATATTCTAGGAATTGTCTGAGATGACATTCTACTAGGAAGAGAAATGGTCATCCCATGTCTCGTCACTATGGCATGACCTGTAATATGCGAAGACCTAACCTTTCACACGCCAATGGCAGTATTTTATTTTCGCATATCCTTTACAGGACATCGCTGTCAACACCAGCATTTTACCGCTGTTGTTGATTTCTTGGCAAGATTACTCTCAGAACCGCTACCAATTCTCGCTCGCTGCGTTACCCTTTGTGGATAAACGGGATTACGGAGAAAGTCTTTTAACGCCTAGGCCAGAGAGCCGGCATGGCAGTATGTACACACAAATAATTTGGGGAACTCGTTGAGGCTGCTTAGACAGTTCATAAATAAATACACGCGTATTGTCTGGCTTGTGAATTTATTTATGAACTAAGTGGCTCAAAGAGGTCCCCAAATGATATTCATGTGTAATACCTTTACAACATTCGAACGGACCAATCATTTATCTTCTTTAAATGTTCGTTACTATACTGGATACATCATTACGGTTTGGTGTGTTTGTGTGTTTGTTATTTGACCTATGCTGCTTCAATATAAAATTCTAAGACCAATGGTGCTACGTCAATGGTTGGATACGAATTATGTCCGTATTCCGTAGTTGTGGGTTCATGTGTATGAAGAGGTTAAGGATGCTGTTCGTAATCCCGTACACCCACGTTCGAAACACAGCTGCGCGAGATTTGCCTGCAGATCGCGCCGCGGTGGTGTCTTACGGATAGGTATGTGAGCCGGTCGTTCAGAAAGCAATGGCAAACTACTGAACGTAAAACTTGCCAAAAAATTAACATCAGCTGAAAAAAAAATAATGGTGTTGACTGCAATGTCCTGTGAATAGGATATGCCCAAATAAAAAATAAAATGTTGGTCATGCGTCGAGGTACACTTGTTCTAGCAGCGACCCGCTGTCGTCATTTGGAGGTGACAGGTTGGAATCCCTGTCGGTGACTATAGCTTTCAATGTTTATGTTGTTTGGTGCGTCTTCTAGTCTCTAATTCTTGCCCCTACGTCTATGAGCGCCAAACAACACGTGTGTATTTATTTATGCAATGGCGGTACCTTTACCTTTTCTAAAATTCAATTTTTATGACAAAACAATGTGCATGCATTTAGTTGCATCATTACATCATTACATCACAATTAAGTATCATGCCGACTGGCGTGGGCAGTCATTCTTCTCCACATCCGAAGATCTCGAACAACATACAGTAGTAGGCTTCTTTCAGTCCTGTAGGACTATACAGTTGTGCCGCTGGTGACTGTATAGTCCAATGCGAGAGTGGCAATCTCTGTCACAGTTTCTGCATCTGTAAGACGAGGCTGGTCCCTCAGTGACTGCATTTTATGCCTGTGCCTACTATCCTCAGTTTGTTGGATCAGATTGCGCTCAAAGAGCACCAGTCCGTTTCGCACATCTCTTCTCAAGGAACATCTGTCTGTTGCAACTCTTTCCCACGTGTCTGGATCTATGCGAAGGGTTTTCATATCTTATTTACACACATCCTTAAATCGCATTTGGGGTCTTCCGGTTGGCCTCTTCTCTGTGGCTAGTTCTCCGTATAGGGGATCTTTGGGAATACGTTAATCCTCCATTCGAGATACATGGCCTAGCCCCTTATATATATAAGGGGCGTTCATTTGAAATTCGTTCGTGCCGCATCGCGCGTAATTGCATACGTTGAACATGATCATGTCATAGTCATGTGATAAGTACTGACCAATGAATAAAAGAGCAAGTGCTTATCGTCTCATGATGCACAGGTTCCGTTTCTGGCCGTTGAGAAAATGGCCGGGTTGGTCAAAAGTCCGTCCAATGAAGCTCAAAGAATTGTGATTCAGTTTCTGTCATTTGAAGGATGTCGACCAGTGTAGTACATTCATCGAAGAATGCAGGCAGCGTACGGTAACAAATGTGTGTCGAAGACAACAGTGACAGACTGGGCACGAATGTTTCGAAAAGGACGTCAGTTAACGACAGGTCTTCGACGGCCGGGTCAAACGCATATTGATGCAACAGAAAAAAAAAACCATCGCATAAATTGGTGCAGCAGTACATATGAACCATTGTCGACGCATACGTTCCATAGCGAAATAATTTGATGTGTCAGTTGAGACAATTCGAAAGATCGTCCGTAATAAACTGCAATATCGGAAGGTGTGTTCACAGTGGGTACCACGGATGTTGATCGACCACCCAAAAGAGGAACGCATGGGATGGTGTTTGAACCATTTGTGATGCATTTCTCTTCCGCATAGTGGCAGGCGATGTATCATTGTGTCAACACTTTGAGCCGAGCAGCAAAAGAGAGAGCATGCAATGGAAGCATGCTGGATCATCAAATGCCAAAAAATTCAAGTTACAGGTTTCCGTTGGTAAGGTTATGCTGAGCGCATTTTTTTTTACCATGAAGGGCTATTATTGGCCGACTTTAAAGAACCTTTTGTCAACATCAACTCTACCCACTACTTGCAAACACTAGACAAGCTGCAAAAAGCCATCAAGAATAAACGGCCCGGCATGCTTTCTCGCGGTGTGATTTTGTTGCACGATAATGCTCGTCCGCATGTCGCAAAGATTGTGCAGGAAGCATTAGCACCGAAGAAGTGGGACATTCTGTAACATCCAGCCCATAGTCCTGATTTGTCACCATGTGATTTTCATTTGTTCGGACCTCTAAAAAAGCTCTCAAGGGGCAACTATTTCACACAGATGCAGACGTAATGAACGCGGTAAACACGTGGTTCAGTGAGCAGCCACAATCCTTTTTTTTTTTTTTTGCGGACGGCATTCGCCGCCTACCTACACAATGGGATACTTGCCAGCGACGTATTCTGGCCAACCCATGGTGCATAATTCATTCAAACTGAATGCTTTGTTTAACTCTACCACATCTGTTAATGTGTCTTTCATGCTTTTGTAATAAAGCCATTGGACCGGGTTTCAAATTAACGCCCCTAATATATATATATATATATATATATATATATATATATATATATATATATATATATGTGTGTGTGTGTGTGTGTGTGTGTTCGTGTACTGATGATACATGCCCGTGCCATGACAAAAGGCGGCCAAGAATATTAGACACGTGCATACGAAAATCAATAAGATGTCTTTATCAATTCAACCAACCAACAAAGACTCTATATAACACTACATCTGTATGCCTGTCTATGTGTTTTTATTTATGCCTGCTCTGTTTAATTTCTGTCCACAAGTGGAATTTTGTGTCTTGATGTGGAAGGCATAGGGAAACCAACACATTTAATTTCCCAAGAATAAGTTTATGGGCATTCCGAAAGCAATACTTTTGTTCTTATGGACTATTGAAATAATTCTTTACCTATCAGTGGAATTGTAGTGCCCGTGATTATTATTCCCCTCCTCCGCTGACGTTGTAGAAGATAATTTCTCTCGGGTTTATTATA
Organism: Cepaea hortensis; assembly: GCA_963921405.1. Taxonomy (NCBI): domain Eukaryota; kingdom Metazoa; phylum Mollusca; class Gastropoda; order Stylommatophora; family Helicidae; genus Cepaea; species Cepaea hortensis. The sequence goes on along the minus strand of OY992877.1, from coordinate 91,043,832 downwards.
TAACCATTTATTCTTTGAGGTAGTATTTCCTTAATGTCTCTTTGACATCATCTGTGCATCTTTTGGTTTGTTTCTGTCGTGGTCTGACACGATAAAATTGAATTGTGTGTGCTTGTACTGTTTTTTGATCCATTTGGAGACTTTCTTGTCACGTGACCATTACATTTGTCTGTATATATGCATATTCTAAAACTGATGTTCTGCCAACATCTATACTATTATTTCGTTCCTCTAGCTGTTTCGACTTCTGACTCTTTTTCTTAATTACTTAATTTTACGTTTTGATATTTCCTTCTTAATCTTTATTTGGAGTTGATGGTATACATTGTTAAAGACAAGTTAATACGAACACTTTATACTCTCATTTGGGCTTATCGTGCTAGACCCATATTTTTAAAGACGAACCGACACTCGGTGAGTGATACGGTCATTATCATGCCCTCGGCACTTTACTTCCCAAGTCATTTCTAGGTACCCATTTGAGACTGGGTTGACGTGGGAGCCCAAGTCATTTTTTTTTACCATCTGCTTCAATGTATATTTGAATCCATGGCTACCGGGCCGGCAGGCGATAGTTTAGCTACTGTGCTACCGCAGTTCCCTGTTAAAGAAAAGGCGGCTTGAAAATTATTAATTAAGTTTTCATCACAAGCCGGAAGCTTCGAAGGTATAACGATGGTGATATATTACGGCAATGATGTATCGAACGTTTATTAGTGAGTCTGTTTTAAGTGAAATGTAAAAGACCTCTAAATCTTATTCATCTCTTCACATTTGGAAGCACAGAAAGACACACTTGGACTACTGTTTCTATGTTTTTGTCTGTAATCCGAAATAGTTTACTATATGTAAATGTGGTGCATATAGAACTTGAGAATGCTATTTCCACCTTTCTCAACGCATCGGGTAGACGGTAGTGAATTATATGTCTTTTCTGTTCAAATATAGGAGACATAGATGGCGCTGCTCACAGTTTGCCGCCACCTTCACCCGCAAATCAGCCAAACCCCGCTTGGCCTTTGTTATCACCTGGTCTATGTGCTCATGATAAGCAAGGCTTCGATCAAAACGTACCCCCAGGTAGTTCATTGCCTGCGTTCTTTCCACCGTCTCTGAACACAGATTTACAGTTGGTGTTGGAGTGATGACAATATGGTTGTTCAAAGAGCACTATGTTACTTGCTGCCTTCGTTGAGTTGACCATTGCCCCAGATTCCACACACGAAGTGCTTATGCGATTAAGTTCTGTTTGTAGATCCACAGCAACCCGATCTCTATCCTTACACTGACGATACACTAACACATCGTCGACATATGACAATGTCCTCCCCGGTCCTCTGATCTGCTCGCCGGTAATTCTCACAGTCTAGGCGTTGAACAGTACCGGAGATAATGGTGATCCCTGTGGCGAGCCCAGATATATTGTTGTTGGTTCCGAAGTCCAACTGCCACATCTAACAACTACTTTCCGTTGGAAGAGGACTGCGGCGATCCAACTAAGGAGGAATGGACTTATCTTGAGTTCAAGAAGCTGAAACATTAAGAAATCCAATGATACTCTATTGTACGCAACCTCAAAATCAATCGCCGCAGCACATGTTTCAATGCCTGAGTGGACACCTTCATAGACATCATGGGTAAAAACTGGTGCATTGGTCCAGGTTTCTCCAAGGATAGGTGGGAAACAACCTTGCCTATCTAGCTGACTTGATATTTTCCTGGCAATTAACATCTCCAGCAGCTTGTATATTGTATTTTGCATGGTTATTACCTGATATCACTGAACTTTTGTGTGGTCTTTGCCAGGCTTCGGCAAGGGAATCAGATAGCTGTGTAACCACTCCTCCTTGATGCTAGCACTCCCTATGCTGTTGTTGTACATATCTGCTATTTCCTCTAGCTCGTTGTCTGTACACATATTGATGTCGTCATACCTTATACTATTTGGCGCTGGTGCGCTGTTATTTGTTCGTCGAAGCAAAGTCCTGATCTCTGTCACTGTCGCTGTGTCTTTAAATGCAATGTTCTGGGCCTTACACCTATCTGAGGTAACCGCCTTTGCAACATTTCGGCCTCTCATGTCTGTCTGGTTGCTCTGCTCTATATAGCGTTCAAACAGGGCTTTGCCCTTATTCTTATCAGACCTCTATCAGATAAGGTCAGCATTTTGGAAGTCAGGAAAACTCTTATTCTTTACTACCCCATTCATACTTTTATGTAGCGCCAGAACAATTTCAGTGACTTGTCTGTGCTTATTCTTTGAGACAATTCTGCCTATTTGTTTTTTTCTTTTAACCATTTTAACCAGTTTTCTTTTTTTTTTTTAAATAACTAACTTTGGTGTCCACCCCTCTTTCCAAGCGCACAATAAGACTAGGATGGGCAACTCTGTTCTTCTTGGCGTTTTACCATTTCCTTAAAGCCACGCTTATCCATCTAGGCCTTTTCCATCTCAAAATTCCATCAAGGTTCAAGGTGCTGGGATGTCGGTTCCTAAATCAATCAATCAATCAATCAATTCCATCAAGGTGGCTGCTCCCAGTTTTATTTTCCCTGCCATGATGATTCCTGCGCTTGTCGTGCCTTATTTTGCTCACCACATCTTGCCCTGAACTGTTATACTTGAAGGTCTTGACTGTTGACTTGTGCTGCCTGGTTCTGCCGTTCTCTACCAAAATGCTTAAACGGTGGTGGTCGCTTCCATGGTGCCCTAAGACACCCCATCTACATACTGTAGTGAGTGAAGGAGAAACCAGCGCCAGGTCAATAACACTGTCCTCATCACCTGGACGACTTACTGTCCTAGTGACACAGCCACTGTTGATTCAAACAAGGGCATTGGTTTCAAGTGCCGCCTCGAGCTTCTCCCCTGTGTTTTGAAAGAAATGTTACTCCATGATTTGCCTTTGGCGTTGAAATCGCCATAGAAAATGACATTCCTCTCATGACATACTATGTCACTCAGACACTGCCACCTCTGGGAATCCACACTCGCATTAATCAACACGAATGGTAGACCAGATTGAATTCTAACAGCCTGTATTTATATTTTGTCACTGTCCCATCTCGACATGCCCAGTTCTGAAGCCACTATGCTGTCTCGAATCAGAATCGTCATTCCCAGGTTTCGCCTGTTGTAATAACATTTTAAGCCGGCTATATTTAGTGAATTAACACCCGGTCTCGTCTCCTGAAGCTCTACTATATCGTTTCTGTACGCCAGGCTTTCCAGAGAAGGGGATCCGAGCACTTATGGACAGAATGGTTCGATGTTCAGTGAGGATGATCTGTCGAATAACTAACTATGTTTAAATAAGGGCCCTATCAGTTCACGTTTAAGATCCCTCCGCTTCATAAAATTGTAGAGAGTCCGATATTATTGGCGATTACTTTGGCAGTGTGTGTATGTTTGTGTGTTTTAAAATGAGAAATCTAACACTTAACAGAAAATGTATATCACGTAAATGTCTTGTACGGAACTGGAAGACAAGATAAACACCGCATTGATTCTTTTGCAATCTCCTTTTAATACTGCTGCTGCTGCTGCAGATGCTGCTGCTGCTTCTGCTTCTGCTTCTGCTTCTTCTTCTTCTTCTTCTTCTTCTTCTTCTTCTTCTTCTTCTTCTTCTTCTTCTTCTTCTTCTTCTTCTGCTGCTGCTGCTGCTGCTGCAGAGGAAGCAGTAGCTTAAACGTTACAGCGTCCACCTCTGTCTCGGATAGACAGGGTTCGTTCCACGGTGTGGACTTTGTAGGTGTTTAGAAAAGACACGTATACTTGCCAGCTCCTTCTGCAGCACCGAACGTTTAAACAAGGGCGAACAACTCTGAACAACCGTTTACACGTCTTGCATGTTATAAATCCCCCGGCATTTGCAAGATGAAAAGACCAGGCCGAGCCGAATAGGCAGATGCGTCGGCTCATTTTCAAAATTAGAAAATCTACCCACGTGCAGACGTGGATATATGATTATGGTGTACACTCATTTGGATCCTCCCCGATGCTACGAATTTCGTTTATGGTGATGACCTTATCTTCGTGTTATCAATGGGAGGAGACTGGAGCAGTCATGGCGTGCAATGAAAGTGATCATATAATCAAAGTAAACTATACTACTACTTCTTCTGTTTCTTGGTTATGTTCAGTCAGTTAGAGTTTAGTATGAAATACTACTTCGTGTGTTTCTTCGTTAAGTTCAGTCAGTTGGGGTGTAGTATGGAATACTACTTCTTGTGTTCTTCGTTAATTTCTTTCAGTTAACTGCTACTGTTTCTGTTTGTTCGTCATGTTCAATCAGTTAGCGCTTTGGTATAAAATACTACTACTGTTGTGTCTTCGTTATGTTCACTTCGTTACCGTTTAGCATAAGCTGTTGCTTCTTCTGTTGTTGTTGTTGTTGTTGTTGTTGTTGTTGTTGTTGTTGTTGTTGTTGTTGTTGTTGTTGTTGTTGTTGTTGTTTTGCATTCAGTATAAACTACTACTTTTTTGAAAAAGGTAAACTAAACTACTACTTGTTCTGTTTCTTGGTTATGGTTATGTTCAATCAGTTAGAGTTTAGTATGAAATTCTACTTCGTGTGTTTCTTTGTTAAGTTCAATCAGTTAGAGTGTAGTATGAAATACTACTTCTTGTGTTCTTCGTTAATTTCTTTCTGTTAACTGCTACTATTTCTATTTCTTCGTCATGTTCAATCAGTTAGCGCTTTAGTATAAAATACTACTACTGTTGTGGCTTCGTTATGTTTACTTCGTTACCGTTTAGCATAAGTTGTTGCTTCTGTTTTTTTTTTTTTTTTTTTTTGTTTGTTTTTTTCTTGCATTTAGTATGAACTACTACTTTTTCTTTTCTATTTTTTTCCCCGTTATGTTCAGTCACTTAGACGTTAATGTGAAGTGTTTTATACTCGCATATTCTAGACCTCGGCGTTATAGGGTGTGGAATGAGGTCCCATCCTTGCCACCTTTATTTCTGAAAATTATCCGGTACCCATTCTATCAGGCTGGTACTCCGAAGTCAACCCCATATATAACCGTTTTTTTTTTTTTTTTACATCGCTGCGTTATAATTCAACCCAAACCAATGTCTGGCTAAGAAAACACACTGAGCTATGCTATAGCCCCTCCCAATCAGTAATGATGTTGTAAAGCACGTTTTCAAATTCATGACACTAATTAATATAATTTAAACTTTCCGAAATTCTATTTTTCAAACTAAGTTGACTACAAGTGTGTACACGTATGTATCTAAGGATATTAAAATGTACAATTAAATATATATTTTATTAACATCATACTTATAGACTTGCATTTACGTGCATACAGAGTAAAATATTGAATACTACAGTGTGACATGTTGAACTCCGGCCAAAACGAAACCTAATCCAGCCACACTCATTATAAAGTTGCAAACGTCAGTTTCGCCATCTTTATTGAGTTATTCTTGACATGATGAAATGTGGCGTAGAAGAGGCTGTGTAATATGTGTAGATAAAATAAACAGTGCTTCCCTATTTTGTTACATGCATGATCAGGTCGTTATTTTACTGTTTTAATATTATATGTCATTCTCTCGTATTTTAAGGGCTGTAAATATGTATATAATTTCTCTGTGTGTGTGTGCGCGCGCGCGCGCTTTATTTTAAATTGGATCTCGTTGATGAAACTTAAGCCATGTTTGTGATGTTTGTCATTTTACACGTTCAGACGCCGGGCATTGTGCGCTGTTTGTGATGTTATAGAATGAATTACATATGGTAGCGTTGTACATGCTATTATAGAATGGATAAACCATGATAGCGCTGTTGACAATGTTGTAACATTAATACGGTGATAGCATCGTCTATGAATTAATGAATAGGTTATTGTGTACAACCGGTCTCCGTGGCTAAGGCCTTGCTAATGCAGTTTGTGAGCCCGTATACCCGGGTTCGAAACACAGCGGTGCTGGTTTTTTTTCGAAAAAGGTATAGGTGCCGGTCGTTCAGAAAGCAATGGCAAACTACTGAACGTAAAATTTGCCCAGGAATCACGAACAGCGAAAATGCTGGGGTTGACTGCTACGCCCCGTGAAGGAGATGCAACCAAATTTTTTTTTTTTTTATTGTGTGCATGGTTTTATTGAAAGAACAAGGCCTGGTAGTGTTGTGTTGATGTTATGGAATGAAAAAGTATGCTAGCGCTTGGCACGACGTATAGGGATAAATAATCTATGGTTGCGTGGTCTTTGTAGCATTGTTGAAACCGCTTGCCTGTGGGATGTAGAATTTATATATGAAAATATTTGCTAAGTTTGTCTAGGGGATCCCGGATGGGAGGGATTGACTATTCTCACTGACTTCTTACACGTAAGGTGATCATGGAATTTTACCACAGACACAAGGGGGAAAATACTTCACTCCTTAAGACAACTGTGTCTATGTGTATGTCTCCATTCCCACTCGATCACCTTTTGAGTTTGATATAGTGTCAGAGAACATTGATTGTTACAACATATAGAACAACCACTGTTGAACAAACATCAACAATCAATTGACGTAAACATCAACATTGGAACAAACTGTCCACCATGACTTAATCAAGACCCGGAGTACACATATACATTTATAGAACCATATTGAGTTTTTGGAATATTAATGGGATGAAATGTGATATATTTATACATTCAAATGAGATAACCCCAATTATCCCAAGAAATAAATACAACCAAAACAACAACCAATATTTGGTTCCTGAACCACTGACGAATCCACAGATTAATATATCAATGACGTCTGTTAAGAAACCAAATAAAACACCACCAATTCAGAACTCAATCACTAGACTAATTAATCAGTCCTATTCCCTCTTACTATTGCTCTCTTCTGATGATAGTTATTCCTCTCCAATGTAGGGCAGATAATGTCCCCATTATCCAGGGACCGAATGAATGTGCACTCAGTTGTGTCCTACCCATCTAATATCCACAGTAAACTGGCTTAAGAGCGTATCATAATCCCTATTTTCCAGGGACCGAATGAATGGGCACTCTTGTGCAAGAAGGCTGTGTGTCCCAGTGAAGCTGAGGCCGGGGTCAGTCAAATTTTTCAGCAGTTCCTCTTCAGACTGGGCAGAAGGTAATTCCCTACATTATCGACTACAATGAAAAAGATGACGACCGTCCAGCAGCTCTGGTTAATAATATCAGAAACTCAACTCTTGTTAACGAAGCTTTTACACACGCCCAATCTCAGGTCGATAAGGTCATCCCACACCCATGATAATGCAATCAGGCCGACCTGGGACCAGCAAAGAGCCATACATTGTTATAACTAATCCAGTATAGGAACATACAATGCTGAGAGTCACTCATTGGTAGCATCTGGGATTACGTCCAGAACTGGTCTGCCCAGACATGGGACAGAAGAAGAATACTTCAAGCACAAAAACTGGGAGTCGCAAGACAGTCGGTGGATCCCTTCTACTGCATGTGTGTACATATTGACTCCACTAGCTCCTATCACAGTGTCTTCCCGATGATGTTCATATCTAGGAACTGGTGTTGAACTTGCCTGCACATGACTTGTGTCGAAGGGTAATATTTCTTGAAGATGAAACTGGGAATTAAACAGGCAGTTGGAGAGACCTTACTGCTGTTAGTTTTGTTCAAACTTGGACTATCCCTTAGTTTCTTTAACCTTGCTGGTTGATGTTGCGTCGGGCGGTACCCCCAGACGGACAAGGCGGGTCTACCCTGGTACCTGCGTACTATGTATATCCGTTTGTCTTGGTAGATATTTTGATAAGGAAGGCCGTCCACTCAGAACAGGCTGTTAACCCAGGTTCATTTTCGGTGATAAGGTCCAAACCACTGCTGCCCCTCCAGAGCTGAGAATGACAAAAGAACACAATCCTAACCATTAATAATCAAAATCCATGTCGTGGTAATATTGTATCACAACATAAATAAAAGCAAGCAAGTAGAAAAGAGGGTGTTTCCAATTTTCCAATCCCTCATCTCTTATTGTGGAGTTTGTCCAACTCCAAAATTGAGTAGGGTATCTCCTCACTTCGTATTTCTTTTCGAGATGGATGCTGGGACTTTCTGGTGAGTTAGAGACATCCTAACCCTGCAAACATCTTATTACATCTTTTTACATATTACACCTGTCATAACATGACAAGGATCTCTGAGACATCGGCCGTATGTCCAGAATTCCCCATCTCCTTTCCCTAACTTCCAACAGCATTAGGCCAAAGGCCATCAACCATACCAGTCAACATTCTCTTCTTATTGTACTGATGTACACATGGGCTTCTTTTATCATCATCATCATCATCATCATCATCATCATCATCATCATGTCCTGTCCCCAATGGGTACAAGTAGAATATATACTCCAGCAGTGACATTAACAATCACGAACAGAATATATAAATCTTATAACAGAGAAAACATGTGAATCCTTCATATAATGATAATAATAATACAGGGACCATTCTTGGGATAATCCTCCCTATCATCAACCATAAGACCAGAACATAAGGTCCTCTTCCCACCTGCCTATAGAAGCATGGGGTTTAATTAACGCTGTTTTTCAACTCACCAATTGCTGCTAGCATAAGAAGTGTCCTGACTTCAGGAAGAACCATGGCAAGCATTCTAAACGTTGTTTACAAATTCCTGAAAGTAATTATTCGCAGAGGCACCGAAAACAGTTCTTTAATGCGGACGGAAGGCACGTCCTTCAAGACATTTGAATGAATATATATATATATATATATATATATATATATATATATATATATATATATATATATATATATATATATATATATATATGGTGCATTCTTTCATCTCACTTGAGATTATACTCATCAAACATGGCATTTCCCTTGCATATTTATGAAAGGATTACATGTCCATCATACATGTTTTGTGGTTACTAAGATGTAAACAAGAAGATGTACCCGTAGGAGCACGATAGTTCAAGTTACAGCTTAAGGAAACTATTTCTCCAGTATGAACATATGTCCATAAGATGCGTTAATAGTAAATATTCTTCCGCATAGAGAAAAGGTTCATGAAATATACCTAGCGCTAATACTCCACAGCACATAGAACATTTGCAGATTGATATGCATTGATGGTGAGATAGCTTCCCAACGCATATAAACAGTTACACATAGGAATTGAAACTGTACGCATAGGAAAATCGGCAGTGAGACAAACATGTCCGATCACTAGAAAGCAACCACTTATGCATCTTCTCATATGAATTGTTGATCTAACAGTCTTCAAAATTCATATTTCAACACAATGATACATGTACCTTATCAAAAGACGTGGTTACACATTCATAATGAATTTGTAAACGTACTTAGGCCCCAGAGAGTGAAAGTTTGGGCTACATTGGCCTCCCAATTGGGAGCTGACTTGCTATTAGAACGTTACAGACAACTAGTGTCTACTAACGCCTCACATATTCAAGCGGCAATGTCTTGGCCGGGTACTCGACCAATCATTGAGCTTATATTTAAACAAAATTACGACGTCATCCAGACCAAGCCTAGCGCATTTCTCCCCATAACATGGTAATTAAGGAGTCAATTCTATGAAATTGTAAGGATACGACATTTATATTACATTGCTAACGCCGAGTACCAGGCTCAATAAACAGATAGGAATGGGGTGTCTCTGAACCTCTCTGTAAAGTAATCCTTTGTTGTAGTCCAGTTTTTGTCCACATTTGTACATACTGCGAATCATTCCTACTACATGTTTTCCTTTGTGCCAAGATGACAAACTATTTAGAAGCATCTCTGTGGGCCTTTTCTGCCTCTCACTTCAATGGCCCCGTTACGACGATGTATTCAAATGTTATCAATTATATAAAGTGCCCAAAGAGTGATTTTAATTGAGTTGAGTCTACAACCGAGATCATAGCGCACGGGTTATTCCCATACATACTCCGTCCAATCTTTAACAGCCAGTGAAGAGTACCAATACTAATGGTACCATTTGCAGTCTGATTATGCTTGCCTTTCCTCTGAGTACTGAGTGTCGGCCAGATCCTCTAGATATGCTGTCATCATAAAGGGAAGACTTCATCAGAAAATGGAAGAAGATATTAGCGTGGTTCAAGCTGGATTTAGACAAGGAAGAGGAACAAGAGATCACATACTCAACATGCGTTTAATAATAGAGGGGTGCAGAGAATTTAATGTGAACCTATTCTCATGTTTTGTGGATTATTCAAAGGCATTTGACTGTGTACAACGTCATAAACTTTGGGAAATCATGAGGAATATGGGCTTTCCATCACATGTAACACAACTCATAAAAATGCTCTGTCTAGACCAACAAGCAGCGGTTAGAACCGATGGCGAGACATCAGATTGGTTTGACATCAAGCAAGGAGTCCGTCAGGGCTGTGTGCTGTCCCCCTATTTGTTTAACCTTTACCCCGAAAATATAATGTGAAATATCAAAAAGATAATGCATACAAGCACTATTACTATGGAGAAAGAAATACGTGTTAAATGAGGAAAAATTGGAGGTGAGGGAAATTTCAAATGTGAGAAAAGAACACGGGGAAGATGGCTAAACATGCTTGTCCACGTTTATCGGCTTGGCACATGATGATGATGGTGATGTCCGATTTGTGTAAAAAGAATATCAGGGGGTGGGAGATGCTAGCGACGTTGATAGCGATCTACGCTGGTGATGTTCTGAACATGGTCGGACGCGAGATTGACGCCAGGGCTCGTTACTCATCTAAGTAAGGGGGAAATTGGGCAGCTATTCGTCCTTGGTCTCAGATCTACAACATGTGATAACGCGATCTTATGGCAGATTCATGGCAGGAAACTGCTTCGGCACACATGCTTTTGGCAGCGCGCTAGCGAGATTGATAACGAATTGCACTGGTAATGTCATCAACACGGTCGGACTCGGGTTCGATGCCAGGGTCGTCACTTGTCAAAATGAGGTCAAGCCTGGCCACCTAGCCCTCCTTGCTCTCAGGCATACAACATATGATGGAGCTATCACATCACAGGCTAATAGCTTGAAACTGTTTCGGGACAATTCATGTTGTTATTTAATTCCTGTAAGTAATTATGTAACCCAATTTCTCTCAGTCGTTCCGTTCTCAGACGGCCAGCATATATCGACTACATCTCATCCGTTGCGTCATGTTTACGAAGCAGCGTAGTCATTCGTTAACACACAATCTGTAACCGAAGCCATTGAGCGAAGGGAGCATTAGTGGAAAGCACGGATCAATATAAATTCAATGTATAATACATAGTTTCTCAACCAGGCCACATGGCTTCTTCGTGTGCCTGCACTCTCACGTCTGGGATCACCATCATTGGAATGCTTCGAATACATATCTTTATTTTTACCCCTTAATCAAACTTGATTTTATCACCAGTCTTACTGGGGAAGACGGTTCAATCAATAAGTTCGTGGTCTTTTCTGATCGGCGGGGATGGTAAGTGGAAGGAAAATCAGAAAATACATTAATTTCTTGCACAAATCTTGAGAAACTTAGGCAGCTGAAATACTAAACTGAGTTGGCTGGTGGGTGAGAGCCGCTGGCTGGGGCATCGACGTGGGATGGTGATCATGAACAGTTTACAGTACATTGTTTTACATTTATATTCTCTGAGGAACAGTTTATTGTTCTATCGGTAGTAGCTCCTTTTATTCAGTGAATATCTCCACCAAACCCGACACCCCACATTGGTGCCAACGGCTTCGTGGCGGAGTGCAATTGGGAGGGTACACACATTACCCTAACGCGAGGAAATGCAACGTAAAGACTAAATGTCATGACAGGGCAGACCAGGGCCCTAAACCTTGGTCAGCAACTAATCTAGAATGGAAGCTCCGATAGGCGGACAGTTAGAGCATTGCTTTGTTGATCCGGCAGCTTCTGCGTCTTGTTCCAAGCGTATTGGTGTTAGCTTTTCTCTGGAGTTAGGTAAGCCGAGATAGGGATCATGTTACATGGGCAGCACATGGTCTCTAAACTCAGTCCAGGCTTTGTGTTATGGAGAGGTATAACTCCATTTTACAAACTATCGTCTGTCAAGAAAGCAAGGTGCCAATCATTAATTCAATCCCCACCAACCAACCAATCGACATCTGTACTCACAGAGTAACCCCATATCGACCGCTTCTCTCAACAATGACGCAAATTATTGCCTGTTATGAATTAATGGACAATAATTTAGATCCAGACAAGGGGATTGTATTTGAGAACGATGTGCTGTTTTAAGCTTGCACAATTACCAGACAATGACATTGTACATGTAGCGAACCAACTTCTCTGATTGCTTTCTTTCCTCTCCAGGCAATATTCCAACTTCAAAACGAGTATAACATTTACCATGCACTCGTTTGACACGTCTGAGTCGATTTATAGCTTTAATGGTACAGAAGAATCATGTCACATCTGAAGACCGAACTCTGACCACTGTTTTAATAACAAAGCACGCTAACCACAGTATCACTAGAACTCATTTTATTCGGCTTTGAGTGAGATAACAACTAAAAAGAAACCGACAGACAGACAGACAGAGAGACAGACAGACAGACAGAGAGTTAAATAAAAACGCGACAAAGTATAAAGTGTGTGTGTGTGTATGTGTGTGTGTGTGTGTGAGAGAGAGAGAGAGAGAGAGAGAGAGATAGTGAGGGAAAGAGAGAGAGAGATTAATTTTTGTTATTGTCTTTTGAGGTTTCGGTCAGTTTTGTGCAAACATAATTATTTCGTTTGCAATTTGAGACTGCTTAACATTCGAACAATATCAGTGATTATATGTTGTAAGTATCACAGCCAAAGTATTATACATTTATTCACTTCGTATGGTTTATCTGCAGTATGCACATGATTAAATGCAGCGAAATATACCAGGCAATAAATCGTGCAAAATAGTGTTGCTAAGTTCTGTATTTAAATTCACCAAAGGAATACATTTGTTTGAGTTTTGTATTACTTCTTCGCCAGCTTAAATTGCTATTTTTCTTTTGTCAATTACACCATCAGAGTCCCGTTGTCGCCACGTTGTTTATTGTTGTTGTTGATCGTGATGCTGTGGCTGCAACAACACGTTGCATTTGCATTACATTTAAGTAATTGCGTCATATATACATTTATATCGATCCGTTTCGCCTTCTCGTTGACCTCAAGGCAGTTATGTTATTGAGTGAAGTAATTATACAGTTAAGCCTTTTGTTTTCCTAGAGTTTTCTTGAGGTTGTGTATTCTAGAAATTAGATTATCTTTTGATGTTTCACTCAGTGTTTTCTGCACGTTAATTTATCGACTCTGGTATTTTCTCGTTCTCGTCTCATGAACCTCTGGTATTTTGCTCAATGTTTACAGTGGGAAATGACTTTTGTCCATGTTTTTAATGTTCATGATAAGCGAATCTTGGCCTGTTGATATGAATTTGCAGGTTCATTTGTTGCGTTCCATGCCAGGAAATGTAAGTTATAATATGTGCTGTCTGTATATTGTAATATTGTTCAAATTCATTAATCAGAATCTTAGCATTTCCCTCCGGCGTGTCTTACACCAGGTCTTTTAAAATGGCCACAAACATTTACTGTATCTTGTGTTTCTTTCTTCCATTTGCTGAATGTCCATCACAATTTATCAGGACCACTTCAGGTTTGCTTTTTTTCTTGTTTACGTGAATTGCGACATGCCATTCTGTTTATCCACATGTATTGGTCCATATTCCATTTATAATTGCTTCACTTTTGTCTTTTCTTCACATGGCTCTCATTAATTAATGACCTATTTAATTATGGGGAGCTGTGTTAGCGTATGGCTAGCACACTTACCTATCGACCCGGTGGTTATTAATTCGATTCCCCTTCGAGTCGGAGATTGTTTTTCCTGTGTGTGTTGTCAGGTCGACAGCTTAAAATGGGTACCAGGATATTTACTGAAAAATAAAGGCGGCTTTATGATATTGATCAGATCACCCATCGAATGCTGAGTGGTCTAAAAATATGGAGCTGGCATCATATACTAGCTGAGTGTTTAAGCGTTATATAGAACCTATACTGTTACAGGCATGTGTAATATATACAATAAGCCGACAACATGAGAAACATTTAGTGGAAATTTAAATGTGGTTTTTGAGAAAAATGCACGGGAAAGATTAGCATGGACGGACAGAAAAAAAAAAAATCAGAAAGTCTTATAAGAAACAAATGAAAACTTAGACATAGATAGTTAAGATTTTTTGGGGCACGTTATAAGGAGATATACACTTTAAAAAGTAGTGACAACTGGCAACGTTGGTGGGAAATGACCAATGGAAAACAAAGAGATAAACATACAGGAATGGATTGGCCACCAAGACAAAAAAGCAGACTTAATCGAAGACTTGTGATCGTGTGAGATAGCAAACGATGATGCTTATCAGCATGGCACATGATGATAATGATGATAGCGAAGTTACTTTTAAATCGTTTTATTACGTTTGTAAACAATTACATAGTTTATTCGCGGGTTTCTTCATGTTAAGGTTTTCTATGAATTTTAAACAATGTATTCCTCTTGTATCCTCTGGCACTCAAATATTCCCCTACACGTGTGGATGCTATCGATTATTGTTGCCCGTGTCTATATTTAATCGGACACACGATACAATCAGATACCCCTAGGTCAGTCTAGTGACGTGCATTGCCCAGTTGTGTCCCGTGTGTAATCGACCCTGTGTTGCCAATTCATTTGCAAGTCAACAGATGGGCAGGCATGACGCAGTCGGAGTTGCTTATTTCAACTTAATCCCGGATCTCCCTGCTTGGGGGTTGTTTCATCTTGGCGATTCACCTGCACGTTCAAGCCTGTGTTACTGTTATCACTGGCGTGATCTGTAGCTGCACCTCGTTCTGCCTCAGACAGTTTAAAGAAACAGTTGTTTGGGGAAGAAAAGAAATAGAAGTAACAATTTCCCACAGCGTAACGGGTTATAGAAATAACTACGACAGAGTTAAACAATATATTGCCTCTGAATTGAAACACAGAATCCACAAAAACTATGTTGGATGATTTATTGCCTGACATATTTTACATGCACAATGCCGAATTATAATTGATATGCAGTGAATAAATGAATTATACTTGACTGAAATACTTAAAACTGATATTGTTCGAATGTGGAGCATTAATTGTTCCCCTGCACAAAAGCGGTTTGAACCGCGTAATTGCTAACTCCCGGTATATTTGAGCAATCGTTTATTGTTAGTCGAATACAATATGAGAAATGCATTTTCTTTGTTAATTCTATGGCTGCAAATTAGCAAGTGTCAGATATGGCTGAGCTTGGGGCTTTATAACTGATCGACTGCACTGGTATTCCCGAAGATTGATTAGCTCTCAGTAAATTAATGTCTCTCTCTCTCTCTCTCTCTCTCTCTCTCTCTCTCTCTCTCTCTCACACACACACACACACACACACACACACACACACACATACATACATATAGTGCGAGAGAGAGAGAGAGAGTTAAAAAGTTAGTTGCA
The DNA here is from genome assembly GCA_963921405.1 of Cepaea hortensis. NCBI lineage: Eukaryota > Metazoa > Mollusca > Gastropoda > Stylommatophora > Helicidae > Cepaea > Cepaea hortensis. The sequence continues at coordinate 91,028,305 of OY992877.1, read as the reverse complement.
AACCCTTTACATAACGTCACAGTCAACCCCAGCATTGTTTTTGGTGATAGTTATTTCTTGGCAAGTTTACGTTCCGTAATTTGCCATTGCTTTCTGAACGACCGGTACTCATACCATTTTCATTTTTTTTTTTAACATCCTAAGCGGTCTGCTGTCAAATCACCCACAGTTGTGTTTCGAACGCGGTATGCGGGAATACGAAATGCGTCCGTAACCTCTTCGCCACTTAGCCGGAGGGAGAGAGAGAGAGAGAGAGAGAGAGAGAGAGAAAGAGAGAGAGAGAGAGAGAGAGAGAGAGAGAGAGAGAGAGAGAGTGGATTGATAAGTAGTGGCTAAACAATAGTCGAGTTATTCCCCACGCGCTGTTATTTAACCCTGTTTTAATGACCTGATGTGTGAAATTTGAATATTGTAATACAATAAGATAGATTCGCGTGTCATTTGATGAGAAATTGAATTACGAAGTTCGATCAAATGCAACAGATTAGGATACATTCTAGATGACTGGAATAGATCAACACAATACTCCGATAATGTATGTTCATGAAAACAAGAAGGAATTTCCAGGATACTATTTCTTTTTAGCGTTCCTGACTCTTCGTCATCTATAACAGGGGTGGGCAAACTACGGCCCGCGGGCCGCATGCATCCCGCAAAGTGATTTTATGCGGCCTGCGAGGGCATTTAGAAATAACAATTTTAAATTCGTTTTTAAGTTATTTTGTTGAATTTTACAGAATTTCATGTACCGTTATGATGAGTGTCAATAACAAACGTAAGATTTAAGATGAATGCCGTGTTTTTAATGATGAATGGACAACTAAGTACTGGTTTATAAAAGTTGGTAGCAAATCAGTTTGCTTGTTGTGTCGTGAGTCAGTGGCTGTCTTCATGGAGTACAATTTAAAAAGACATTATCAAACAAAACATTCCGCTTTCGGATACATTTTAACGACCGAAGAGAAGGACAGGAAATGCTTTGAGTTGGTGAAAAATTTGGAGAAACAGCAAACTGTTTTCACTAAACAGTCTTCATTTCAAGATGCTGCAACTGAAGCTAGTCTTGTGCTGTCACACAGAATTGTAAAACAGAACAAGCCATTTTCTGATGGCGAGTTCATCAAGGAATGTTTGCTAGATGCAGCAAATATTGTGTGTCCAGAACAAACAAAACACATTTGACAACATTACTTTATCAAGGAGAACTGATGCATAAACTTCAAGATGCAAGTAAACAATTTTTGAGGTACTCTCTTGCATTGGATGAGAGTACCGATGTACATGATACTGCCCAATTATTGATATTTATACGCGGAATAAACACTTCTTTCAAACTCACTGAAGAGTTACTGAGTGTTGAGTCACTCAAAGACACAATCACAGGCTATGATATATTCAATGCTGTTACTAACTGTATTGAAAGAACTGGGCTGGGTTGGAACAAGATGGCAAATGTTACAACTGACGGAGCTCGTGCTTTGACTGGAAAAATGTAGGTCTGCTAAAGTTGATAAGTGATAAGATTAAAGCAGAATATCCAGACCACACATTATTACCACTTCACTGCGTGATCCATCAAGAAAGTCTGTGTAAAACTGTTTTGAATATCAAGCATGTTATTGACCCAGTTGTCAGTGTCATCAACCTCATCAGATCAAGAGGACTTAATCACAGACAGTTCAAGTCATTACTTGACGATTTGGAAACTGAACATTCCGATGTCCTGAACCACACCAATGTTCGATGGCTGAGTCTCGGCAAGGTGTTGAGGCGAGTGTGGGAATTCAGAAAAGAAATAGTGATGTTCCTGGAGATGAAGGGCATTGCATGTGACTTTAATACTAACATTGTCAATAAAGAGTGGCAGTTAGATTTTATGTTTGCCATTGAAATTATGGAAAAGTTAAATGAACTGAATGTCAAACTTCAGGGCAATAGTGTGTTTGCACATGAATTGTATGTATATGTAAAATTATTTCAGGCAAAACTCTCACTGTTCTCCAGACAAGCAAGTGAAAAAAGATTTTGTCACTTCTCTTTCCTGAAACAAGAAACCATTTCTGGTGAAATGACTTAAAAATACAAAGCCCAATTAGACGCATTGATTGAAGACTTTGGATGGAGATACACGATTACAAGAAAATTAGAGCCATAGTTCCATATTCTCAGTTCACCTTTTAGTGCAGAAGCTGATACAGAGGACATACAGTTGGAGCTGCTTGACTTACAAGCAGATCATGACCTGAAAGAGAAATTCAAGACAGATGGTTTGCTGGATTTGTATGGATCTTTATCACAAGAATCATTTCCCAACTTGAAAACCTTTGCAGCTAAACTTTTATCATTATTTGGATCAACATACATTTGCGAACAAGCATTCTCTTGCTTGAAGATCAACAAATCTAAGAGTAGGTCTTTATTGTCGGACTGCAACTTGCATGCTGTCATGCGAATTTCAACAAGTAAACTTGCTCCAGATTTCAAGAATATTGTCAAACATTGCAAGCAGTTACATACATCTCATTAGAAATCAACAACTGTAGTGACAATGTAGTCGCTGTGAGTCTAAATTAAAGCCATTGTTAGATAATAAAGAATATTTGTTATAATAACAAGTTGTAAAATCGTGTTAACAAATTAGTAAAAGTTTTTGTCCATATTGTCAAATATAATGTATAAGTGTATAAGTAAAATAACATTGGAATAATTAGTTATTTATATTGCTTAATAACCTATAAATAATTAATAATTACTTATTGTGATAGGATGCTGTAAACAAAATGGATATATATATATATATATATATATATATATATATATATATATATATATATATATATATATATGCGGCCCGCCAATAGCTTTACATTTGTCAATGCGGCCCTCCGCACGAAATGTTTGCCCACCCCTGATCTATAACATACTCCACATTAAAGACTGCTAGTATAGATCTCCAGCAGAATATGTGCTGGACTTCTGTGACACATTCGTTTAGACTGTCCTGATCATATGTTGTCCATTTATAATTTTGACGTCCTCTAACTGTTCTCACCGTTATGGTTTTGTCTTATCTCCATTAAACTCGCCCAAGCTTCCTAACGCTCACATTTCATCAGCGTCAATGTGATGTCCCATCTTTATAGTCACGGAGCCGTGGCTGTCTGACGGGTGGCCATCTTTTCGAGTCCCCTTCGAATATTTTTTTTTAAAATATTGACCATTGCTCCCAGGTAGACCCAACTTAAAATGGGTACCAGGAAATTATTATGGGTAGTAAATACGGCCGTGTGATATTAATCATATCACCCACCGAGTGCCCATTTCTCTATGAAAATGGGGCTAGCACCATATACCCAATACTCGAAGCGTCTCTAATGGTCTTTTTCTTTTTTTTATAGTCAAGATCCGTGTTTCCCGCCCAGGCATCCACCCCTATGCAGTAGTGTTGTGTACAAATCAACAATTGAAGAGCCACAGTATCCGCTCCTGTGCCAGATTAACTTCATATACTCTGTTTCTTGACACGGAAAAGTGTTTATTTTTTGTTCAGTATGCAAATTTAGTTTGGACATATTTTGTTCCTATGTTCGTATTTATATTCCTTGGACGTTGTGATTTCCTTACTATGCAAATAGCAGAAACACTATCCCTGAAAATTTAATAATCTGGCTGCATCGTTGTATGACAAATTTGAATAAAAGGTGGGAAAGGTTACAAATAAGAAAACAAAGAAACATTGGTTGGCATGAAACCTTTCAACGGGCATCATTTGTTTCTGTGTCTTTGCGCTGTTTATTTATGAAGAATTAAGTGGTCTTCTTTTAAATTTTCAGTAGGATATCACTTCGAGATTTATGACCAGTCTAAAATTAGTATATTACCAAATAATATGTCTCGAATAGAAGACACATAGCCGGCTCCCTGGCCGAGGGGTTTGGAGCTTTCTCCGTTAACCCCGAATACTCTCGTGGTTGACGTGAGCGCACGAGAATTAGAAGTGGTACTAGTAGCGCCAGTGACTTATGAGAGTATGGAGCCGGTCGCTCAGAAAGTCGTGGCGTGCTGATGAGCGTAATCTAGCCTAGTGTGACAGAGAGAAAAGAAGGTAGAAGAGAGAAGAAGGAGAGAGGAAGGGAGGAGAGACGGAGAAGGGAAAGAAGAGGATGAGGGAAATGATATGAGATAGATAGTGTGAAGCCTAAAAGTTCGTTCCTCAGTCGAACTCTGCCTACAACGCACTATCTTTTGATAATAAAGAAAGAGGGAGAGAGAGAGAAGGAGAAAATGAGATGAAGGAAGATAGATAAGCGATAGGACAGATTAGGTTCGTGTCTCCGCGTGAGAACAATAGTTAATTATACTATTGCACCATCAATGTCTCGCGGTGTATGTTAGGTTATAGAAGAGATGTACAGCCCACCTCACAATGTCTCTAAACTACTCTAATCTACACAATCTCAGACTGACAAGTCGAAATGAAAGGCAACTCACACATATATTTATTTCCTTCTGAACAGTAACAGAGTGACAATCTACAACATAATCTCATAGAGTAACCAGTACATGCATTGCAGACACATAATGCATAATCAACTCTAATAACAATACAATACTGCATGACCTCACAAGGGAGAGATAGATAGTATAATAGACTATGCAACTGGGTGTTAGAGAAATGCCACCTATGACCACCTACTAACCGCATGAAGCAAAGGACTAAAACTAGGAATTCCACCGGCCTTTGTTTCGTAGCTATCTTTCCGTAGGCTTACTAGTGGTCCATGCATTTAGCCAAAATACCCAGGGATAATTTTGTTCAGATGAATATCTGTTTATGCAGATATGCCCGGTATGCTTGGGTATCTCCAGTTTACCCAGGCAATGCCTGAAACATTATAAAAACAATACCCGTAAGTGTTATATCAGAATAAACCTTAGTCTTTCACTACCTACAGAGTCCCCAGCATTTATTGCTTCTTTATCTATATTAGTATTAAGCCTTATCAGCAACATCATCATTATGTATCCCCATTATTTCTACTCCTATCTTAGCCATAACATAAATTAACAACAGTATTTTAAACACAGTAATTTATCGTCTACATATATTTAACTAACAGTATTAGGGACGCGTCGTCTACAACAAACATAAACCAAAAAGTATTTAACCATTTACCCGGACCTTTGTGTAGATTTGAACTCACCACCTGTACTTCGCAAGGCCAGCCTTTCGCCGCCTTAACTACACAGCAACAGAAACGCGACCCCGCTTCACCTCTGTCTAGCGAACAAAAGACACACATTCCCGTGCCGTCGTTTCTGGCCGAGGTTGTAATTACCTGTCCTGGCCCGTCCACCTGTTTTGTATTGTCTGGTTGACCTAGTGATCGCTTCTCGTCTGCTAGTTTCAATCGTGTTGATATCCTCGCCGTACGGCTTTCCTTCCATAATTACATGCTGTTGCACTCGCCTAGTTCTCATTATTGTGTACGTCTAATGCTTTGTTTATATATACATATACAGTTTATCGACACTCAGCTAATCTAATCGATTAATTTGACTCCCATCACTCTAATTCAGCCATTTAGATATAGGTAATTTGCAGGACGTTGCATTCAGTCCTGAAATTTGTCGGTCGTTCATGATTACGCGGTAAGTTCACTTACGGTAGACTGCTATAGCTCTCTAAACTAAGATACCTGATTATAGTCTAACAATTATACTAATTAGGTCTAAATCTTACGTAACTTACGTTCAGCTTCTGCCGTCCCGTTTTCCTTCTGGGTTTCATAGTTGAAATATAATTGCTCTCTTCAACCTCTCGTTTGTCGTGCATCCCACCAGACGTTTTCCAGTCGTGTTAGACTTTAGCATCCTGTGTGATTCCGACCCCAGTGTATCTGGCTAGTGGTTGTCCTATCTGACTTTAGCCATCATCTGCAACTAATGAGCGGTTTCCTTAGCCAACAGTCCCTCTCAAATGGCTTGCACGCCATTTTATGATCCTCGGAATTTGCGTTCCATTCCGTCAAGGCTATTTTACCTGGAATAAATGGTCCACAGATCCTTGACCATCTGCTTGTCCTGGTGGTCCAGACGGAACTCTGATATGTGCATCTTTTCCGTCTTCAATACAACCTCCACATCTTCTTCTTGGACACTAAATAGCCTGGGATATGGACATCACCATCGCCTAAGTTCCGAACCTATCCCTCCGGGACTGGGCGATAGCCCAGCCCTCGGCCCACTGGGCCCTGCTGCTAAACCGTACTCTTGTTCCACTCCACACTGTCCAAACTGACTGGATCCTAAAGTATATATCACTTCTCTAGTTGGCGTCTTTCTGGAATCACGTGACCATGCCCTCTCTCATCCAGCGAAGGTCCTCCAATCCGTACCTCGCGTACCTTGATTAATTTGCATACTCTGCATCATATCATTAACCCAAATCGACATTGTTTCTGGAGGCACGGCCAAGTTCATGATCCTGAGTTCATGTACTCTTCCCGCTGCCATAAATTTGGAGTATGGCGTTCCTTTCCGACAGATCGTGTCACTTCCGACCCGGCTTGTACTCATAAATTCTGCTGCCTCCAAAGTTCACCGTTGTCCTCCTGACAGCTTGAACCCAAAGTGTAGATTACATCCGGCACTCCTCTCCCTGAAAAACTGCTAGTTAACAATAGAAGGTGACCTTGCGGCTATTCAGCAATGCACTCCCGCTCAACCTGTGAATATTCTTAAAATATTCCTGGTCCTTGAACTTTCTGTTTCAAAAATTTCCAGTATATTCCATATACTTGCAGCATAATTTATTGTAAGACCATGTCAGAAGTAATAAGTAGAGAACCTGTTTTCACGTCAAGATGTATATTGGGTTGGGGTTAATGGGGATGGTCCCCATATTTTAGACCAATGGGCACTCTGTGGATGAAGTAATCAGTATGACACCGGTTGCCTTTACTTCACAGGTAATTTCGTTGTACATATTTTGGACTGGATTGACCTGGGAGCCCAGGTTAATGAAAAAGAAACTCCACCTCATGGAGGATTCAAAGGCATTGCCAGTATGCTAGCCACTATGCAACCGCGTCTCCTTTGTAAGGTCATACCATTATATACCGCTGATGGAGATGTTCCCATTGGTTTATGATATGACATGCATGACTGCACAGATAATGGCTGACAACATTGGTGACGTTGCATGTCTGATTCCATATCCCGCCAGCAAGCAACATCTCAATTGCCATTTGTTAGGTATTGTAAACAAATTTCTCTAAATGTTTGCAAACATTATTAAGAAAAAAAAAAACATCTACAAGATGGAGCCGACAAAATACAATTCAATTAGAGGCAATTCAAGTCTCTACGTCAGTTATTATTATTATAATTGTTAATTAATTGTTCGTTCAGCTTCAGTTATTGAGATATATCGACAAAGGGGGGAGGGGCGTTACCAGATCGCAAAAGTGTGTTTTGACCGCTCATTTGTGACATGCGCATAATTGCAATCCAACGTCAATACGCATCCGACGGCGCACTCTTTTAACGCTATTATTTTAACTCTAAATATTAATTAATCAACTACCTGTTTTCTACAAGCATAATATAAATGTTATATAAGTAAATTGCATTTTGCTGATAACAAATTGCTTATAGCACGACGTGTACATGGGTAGTAAGAAAGGATAGATCGGGAAAGGAACGGATATAAACAACGCAAACATGATGAGACCAAGAAATTTATAAGTAGCATTGTTAGAACTGGGAGCTTTGGAACTGAGCGAAACAGCAGGGTGTGGCACACATGAGACGTGTTCAGGACACAATAGTAAACATGGCTGGCCATCGTGGAAGAGATTGGGACCTCGCCACGTAGTATCCCACAGACAGCAATGCGATCACAAAAGATAGAAAACAGCGATACGGGTACTTCTTGGCCCCCTGGAGATGAGCCTGTTGTAAATATGCTCAGAGAAGAGACAACTCCTATAGTGAGTAAGGTAGTGCATAATGACGAATGCATCTCAAATTCTTTTGAAAGGGTGCATTCTGACAATACCTACCTGAAAAGTAGAAGAAGTCTAAGAATGTGTACGTGGAACGAACGCACCCTGTATCAAGCAAGGATATTATACTATTGAATGGCGCGGAAGCCTGGACATTGAACAAGCAGCTAGAAAGTTGAATAGAGATGCCCTGGAGATGTGGATATACAGAAGAATGTGTCGTATTTCATGGGGGGAAAAAACAATCAGATTCAGAGTGTCGCAGTGCTGCTGGCAGATAGAAGTGGCTGTGGTTGTGTCTAGGGTATGTCAGTGTGAATATTGTGCCGGATTACTTAACAACTAGGAGTCACTATAGAACACCGGTTTGCACACATATGAGATTAACTATGAATGAACACAATGCAAAGCACTATTTCAAGAAGTTCCGTTGAACAGTACGCATCTTCTTCATGCGTTACTCCTAATGTAACACTGCCTTCTACAGGCCTCCTTAACAGGTTGCTCATAGACGATTACGCCTGATTCTCCATTAGCCCGACTATAACCACTCTTCTCGGTTTGTTCTGTTGGCCCAAGTTTCCCTAACTTGGCCAAAACTCCAATTCTCCTAGACCAGTGGTTCTCAACTTTTTTTTGGCCCGTGCCCCCCTTCACCATATTTTCAGAACGTCATTCCCCCCCCCCCTTTTCATATTTCCTATCTAAAAATCCCCCACCCCTACACAGTATACGTAAAAATGGAAGGTACATTTAATAGAATATACTAAAACAAGTCTAGACATCCACATAAAACATGATTTGTGGGTCTACTTACTTTATAAAATGAATTTTAGAAGGATGAGATGTACATAATTGTAAAGTATGAAGGGAAAAGCAATATCAAGTAATCGGTTCTTGTATTAACGCGATCTTGAAATGGTCTTCATTCCCCCCTGGAACCCCTAAAATTCCCTCCTGGAGGGGGGGGGGGATGTGGAATTCCCCACCGGTTGGTAACCACTGTCCTAGACTCATCACTTTTTTCTCTTTTTATCGCTTCCTCGGGGACACCCCCCCCCCCCTCTCCATGAGGTTCCATTTCACCCTTGATCCCAATTACTGATTACCTTTCTGGGTTTTCCTTTGTTTATCCGTCTTATTCCACGTTTCTGCTTCTAACTGGTGATCTAATCCTGACATGTACGTGCTATAATAATCGCCTGTCTTTGGGGTCCCCCATTAACTGGAGAATCTAATTAATCTTCATGCCCCCCCCCCCCCCACCTCTGCCTTATTCCAACCTCACACCTGCAACCTCACGTTGCTACTTTCACTGTTTCTGACGCATTGTTACACAGAGGTTTTAGAAACACCTGGAATGAAAAGAGAGTTGATGAAAGAAATAAAAAAAGAGGCAAGTGAAATATTTCGGCCACGTTAAAAGACATAACACTCTAATGAAAATTTAAAAAAAAACATGCAAGGTTGAGGGCAAGAGATTGATTGATTGAATGCTTGATTGATTGGAACTGGGATCTGCTTTAGCGTATTGGGTAGAATCTTGCCTGCCGACCGTTTAGTCAGGGGTTTGATTTCGCATCGAGGCGTATTTTTTTTTTTTTTATTGATTAGATCGACGCAGCCTACAATGGGTAACGGAAATGTCTTGGGATATAAAGGCAATGAGCCATGTGGGAGTCAGAGCATCAAGGTCAACAGAAGGTTTCTACATATTACAAAGTCGACCCAAGTGGAAGTCAGAGCATCAATTTCATCAGAGGAATGATACATATTACAGCCTCGACCCTAGGTGTAGTCAGAGCATCAAGGTCAACAGAAGGATGATACTTATTACAACCTCGACCCAAGTGGGAGTCAGAACATCAAGGTCAACAGAAGGATGATACATATTACAAACTCGATCCAAGTGGGAGTCAGAGCATCAAGGACCAGAGAAGAATGATACATATTACAAACTTGACTCAAGTGGGAGTCAGAACATCAAGGTTAGCAGAAGGATGATACATATTACAAACTCGACCCAAGTAGGAGTCAGAGCATGAAGGTCAACAGAAGGATACATATTACAAACTCGACCCAAGTGAACGAGTGCAATTGTTAGACTCTGTGTGGAGTACGAGAGGATGTTTAATAAGCTACATATACGAAATGCTGATGAATATGTTTCTGGAATTAGCAAAATATCGACTAAACAATTACTGTTAAAGTTGCCAGCTTGTTCTATGCAAAGACAATCATTAATGCTTACCCCCGCTCCATTTGAGGACAGACTCAGTGAAGATATATGACATACGTACATCAACAAATGGGAGGGGTCTTCAAAATGAAACCTTATAAGTATGAAAGAAATTATATTATGCCATTGTCTTATAACCTTTCAATACTGTTGTTAAGAATGTCAAGAGCGTTAAGCCCGTTACATCACGGTGCGGATGAACACGATCACGTCATAAGGTCAATTTAAAGATTGCCGCCCCACTTACTTATTGACATGCACCATGCATCAACAGCTGCAATCGACGCTGGGGTAACTACACGGCGTTACTGACCCGGTCATGCAGTGTCTCACAGAAGTAGCGTCGTTTTGAAACTGCCTACTCCACTCATACACTTGCTGCACTTTCAGGCATGCAACACCTTGCTGGACCTTCGTTTGCCGATAAATTTCTATAGGTTCCACCCCTTCGTTGATTCAAAAAAAAAAACAGATAAGAGAACACTGTCCTCTTTGATGCATGTCAGAAGTGGGGCGGCCATCTTTAAACTGTCCTTATGACAAACACTTTTTTCCCCGTCTTCACCGTGATATCACATGTTTAACACTCTTGACATCCTTAAAAACAATATTGTTCGGTTACAAGGCAATGGCTTTGTTATTGTAATTTATATCACACTTTCAATATTTTCATTTGAATCCCCCTCGTTCGTGTGTGTGTGTGTGTGTGTGTGTGTGTGTGTGTGTGTGTGTGTGTGTGTTTGTGTATGTGTGTGTGTACACACACATACATACATACATACATACATACATACATACATACATACATACATACATACATACATACATACATACATACACACATACATACATACATATACACATACATACATACACACATACATACATACATATACACATACACACATCCATCCATCCATATACGCATGCACGCATACACACACACATATACACACACACACACACACACACACACTTACATACATGCACTATAGTCTGTCCGGAAATTTATGCCGTCATTCAAGATCAATTATTTTGAAAACTATCTGTTGCATCGTTATGAAATTTGTCCAGCCGTCTTATATTTACCCCCACCCAAGGAATATGTCTTTGATAGGTCCCAAAACAACTTAAATCATTAAAAGCGGCATCATTCCTTTGATGTTTTGCTTAACAACTAGTGATTTCTTGTTAAAAATGTTATGTTTACGGTAATGAGGACCTGCAAATTCAGATGACAAACAAAGGCGTATCTGGATTCGTATGGGAGTGGGTGCAATCAAAGAAGTAGCTTACAGTCGACAGAATCGGCTGCATTGCACAGGGTTTTTATCCCATATGGCTCAGTTTCTTTCCGCAGCGCGGAAAGCGTCGCACAAAGCACGAACTCCGTAGCTCCAGCGACGACCCTCGGCAGTCTCCGAATAAAATGAATGATGCGGCCCGGACAGACAGACAGAAAGGTAGGTAGGTAGGCAGAAAGATAGGTGGGTGGATGGATGGCTGGCTGGCTGGCTGGCTGAGTGGGTGGATCGGTCGGTCGGTGGGTCGGTCGGTCGGTGGGTGGGTGGGTCGGCAGGCAGGCAGACAGACAGATAGATTAGATAGATAGATAGATAGATAGATAGATAAATAGATAGATAGATAGATAGATAGATAGATAGATAGATAGATAGATAGATAGATAGATAGATAGATCGATATCGGTAGGTCGGTCGGTTAGTGGGTGGGTGGGCAGGCAGGCAGACAGACAGACAGATAGATTAGATAGATAGGACAGACAGATAGATTAGATTGATATCGGTAGGTCGGTCGGTCTGTCGGTGGGTGGGTGGTCGGGCCGGCAGGCAGGCAGATAGATAGATAAATAGATAGATAGATAGATAGATAGATAGATAGATAGATAGATATCGGTAGGTCGGTCGGTTAATGGGTGGGTGGGCCGGCAGACAGACAGACAGATAGATTAGATAGATAGGACAGACAGATAGATTAGATAGATAGGACAGACAGATAGATTAGATTAGATTAGATTAGATAGATAGATAGATAGATAGATAGATAGATAGATAGATAGATAGATAGATAGATAGATATCGGTAGGTCGGTCGGTCGGTCGGTTGGTGGGTGGGTGGGCCGGCAGGCAGGCAGTCAGGCAGACAGACAGACAGATAGATTAGATAGATAGATAAATAGATAGATAGATAGATAGATAGATAGATAGATAGATAGATAGATAGATAGATAGATAGATATCTGTGGGTCGGTCGGTCGGTATGTGGGTGGGTGGGCCGGCAGGCAGGCAGAGAGACAGACAGACATACAGACAGACATACAGACAGACAGACAGACAGACAGATAGATATATAGATAGATTGATTGATAGATAGATAGATAGATAGATAGATAGATAGATAGATAGATAGATATCGGTACGTCGGTCGGTTGGTCGGTGGGTGGGTGGGCCGGCAGGCAGACAGACAGACAGACAGACAGACAGACAGACAGATAGATAGATAGATAGATATATTAGATAGATAGATAGATAGATAGATAGATAGATAGATAGATATCTGTCGGTCGGTCGGTCGGTCGGTATGTGGGTGGGTGCGCCGGCAGGCAGGCAGACAGACAGACATATAGATTAGATAGATAGATAGATAGATAGATAGATAGATAGATAGATAGATAGACAGATAGACAGATAGATAGATAGATAGATATCTGTCGGTCGGTCGGTCGGTATGTGGGTGGGTGGGCCGGCAGGCAGGCAGGCAGACAGACAGATAGATTAGATAGAATAGATAGATAGATAGATAGATAGATAGATAGATAGATATCGGTGGGTCGGTGGGTAGGTGGATGGGTCAGCCGACCGGCAGACATTCAGACAGACAGACATTCAGACAGACAGACAGACAGACAGACAGACAGACAGACAGATAGATAGATAGATTGATTGATTGATTGATTGATTTCCACCAGAAACCGGGCCTTGTCAGCTAGTTTATTTATATAATCACGTTTCATGAAAGAACCCACATTTGGAGACGCCTCTGAATCTTCGCGCTGTTTGTTTGAAAACGAAAGTCACGTGAAAATTTTGAATAATTTGGGTCGAATCTTGGGGAAGCTGTAAAACTGTTAAAATCATGGTCGTAATCTTTAAGTCATAATTAATATACCGTATATAAGCTAACTTTAAAATCTGCTGTAAAATCTCCAGAACAAAAATTGTTTTGTTGGGTGGACATAATGATAACGTTATATACTAAATCTCATCATTTTATCTCAGCCCGTTATTGAGATATTGAATTTTATATTGAGGCAACCAAAAAAAAAACACACTATAGTACGCACGCACAGACAGACAGTCATAAGTTCTTCAGTGATCATATGATCGATGCACCAGTGCCATTAGAATGCACACATGTGAGTGTGGAGCTGCATTCTCCTCACGGCTAGAGGGGAAAACTAATAAGTAGAATTATGCGAGACGGGAAACTGCAGATTAACTGTCCCCGTGCACAAGCTTATTAGAATCAGATCTGTACCGTTTGTGTTGTGAGTGAAGCAGGCTTGTCGATGACGGAAAAATTACCGACATTACCTTCTCATCATCTTCCTCGTACTTGTACTCCTCCCTTGTATTCTTTCTCTTCTTTCCATCACCCTGGTTTTTTTTTTTTTTTTTTTTCTTCTTCTTCTTCTTCTTCTTCTTCTTCTTCTTCTTCTTCTTCTTCTTCTTCTTCTTCTTCTTCTTTTCTTCTTCTTCTTCTTATTTTTCTTTTCCTCCTGATCCCCCCTTTCGTCCGTTCCCTTCTACTGCACCTCCTTCTGACCCTTCTGCGTCTACCTCAACGATCTCTTCAGACCTTCCAAAGTGTTGTACCCTTTTGTAGTTCCTTCCATGCCTTTTCCACAATTTTCACATCTACCTATAATTATAATCTCTCTATGTTTTACGTCTCCCTATATCTCCTGGGAGCCACGGTAGCGCTTGCCTTCCGACCCGGTAATCTTCTCATCGAATCCCTCTCGAGGCCTGGGGTTTACCTTAAAAAAAAACAAAAAACATTGACCTGGTCGATCCAGTCTAAATTGGGTACCAGGAAATGTTATTGGAAATTAACGCGGCCATGGTGATATCGACCCCCCCCCCCCCCCCCCACGTCGTGTCTGTCCTAGACTGTTAGAAATGAATTCTTGACGTTTACTTTAGTAACATTTTGCCAGACCAAAAGGGTTATATTTTCATAACGTCTAAAAGGTCTTCTTGATGTATTTTTATTCCTGTTCAGTTATAACTCGTGTGAACTCTTCGAAGGAGTACAGTAACACGCAGTCGAAGTCTGCGCCAGGGAAAATTTTTCTGTGAAATTTGTTAACGGACATATAAAACTCCCACATGTTATTGCGTTTTCTTGCATCTGTCTAACACAGCGAGGAACCTTCAACTTGACTCGGATTGCCCAATGATTCGTACATGATCACAGTGACCCCTGTGAAAGTCAGTCATTTCAATTTCATATTTTATTAATAACATCTCATCTGACATGATGGGGACTAGGAATTTCCATGAGCTCAGAATGTATAAACGAACATAAAAAGTTCAGGTTCGTGTATGTTATAAGATAACTACATTTTCAGAAATTGATTGCCATCTTTAAAATCTAATATGCGCCCTTTTCTACCCGAAAAGTTTCAGGTTCGAAGCCAGTTAATTATCCTATTTTGTGATCGTATTTTGTGGACGATATTTTCAGAGGAACCCATTGCTGCTGCTGCTGCTGCTGCTTGCTCCTCCTCCTCCACCTCCAACTCCTCTTCTTATTATTCTTCTTTTTTTTCTGTATCGTTCACTGCCTCCTCATCCTCCTCCTCCTCCTCCTCCTCCTCCTCCTCCTCCTCCTCCTCCTCCCACTCCTCTTCTTCTTATTCTTCTTTTTTTTTCTTCTTTATCGTTCATTGCCTCCTCATCCTCCACCTCATGCTATTCTTCTTCTTCTTCTTCTTCTTCTTCTTCTTCTTCTTCTTCTTCTTCTTCTTCTTCTTCTTCTTCTTCTTCTTCTTTTCTTCCTCAGACTCCTTTTCCTCCTGGTGCCATAACCTCAACCATCTCTCACCACACTGTCATTTACTTTTTCTTTTTTTTTTTAGTTCAGTCTATGTCTTGTGCGTATTTGCCTTCTTTAATTCTCATCTTGGTTGATCGCGGTAGACCCGTGGCTAGCACATATGTCTGTCGGCCCGGTGACCTCGTGTTCGACTCCGCCTCTAGACGCCGGATTTCTAAAACGACACCTTAGCTTGGACTCCCAGGTCGACATATCCTATATTCAGTACCTGGTAATGTTCCGGGAAGTAAAGGCGACCTGTATGATATTGTCCTCATCAGTCATCGAGTGCCTCATCATCCAGTGACTTGCCGGCTGGCGTGGGCGATCATTTCTCTCCATAAATTACGATCTCCGACGTCATGGATCAATTCGTGTGTTGACTCCCTTCGGTGCCATGACATAAGACTGTCAATAATCTTTTCACACTGTCTTCCTCTATCTCTCTTTCCGCAAATCTTTCAGGTTGTCACAACATGTTCCAGTTGTTTTATTCTCATAACGTGGCCAAATCACGAGGACTGCCTCTTTCTGATGTTTGTGATAAGTTGTCTTTGCGACTCAGCTTCCCATAAAACATCCTGATTGCTCTTTTTGGTTGTCCAACTAATTTTCAGCATTCTTCTATAACACCACACCTCCAAGGCTTTCGTTGATTTTTTCGCCTGTGTACTAATTGTCTAGGACTCGCAGCCGTGTGTTAAAACTGGTTCTATGTAACATGCAAGAACTCTTTTCCTGACTTTCAAGGACAGTGACTTATTGCAAAGAACGTTCTTCATTTGATAGAATGCAGTTTTTGCTTGTCCTATTCTGCTCTTTATCGAAGGCCTATCGGCTAATAATAATATGGGTCTTGTACCATATGTACTTGTATCACATCTCATCTTATCTCATCTCATCTTATCTCATCTCATCTTATCTCATCTCATCTCATCATGTTCCTCTTGTACACATCGTGAGAGTGCCCGATTATGGGCTTCATATATCGATCGGTCTCGTCCTCTGTTTCCATCTGGTCTGTACATCATTTCTTGTTGTGGTATGCTGTTGACTGGTAACCTACTTGTATGGCCAAACCATTTGATTTGCTGCTTTCTAATAAAATCTAGTGCTGCTTTAACCCCCACCTTAGTCCTGATTTCTTCATTACTGATCTTATCTCTACTTGATACGTTGAGTATTAGTTTAGTTTAGTCGATGGATCAACATCACGGCACACGGGTCCAACCCATAAGTGCTCCATTCTCCTCCTAACTCAAATCTGAGTCTGGAGAAACACAGCTCAGTACATGAACTCCGTAGTTCACCGGCGAGGATCCTGAAAATACTTGGGTAGATTTTTAACTCGAAATTTTGCCCGGACAGCGCCGTTAGGCTACTCTTTTTCTATTTCCAACTGCCAAGGGATTTTTTACATGCGCAACAATACACACGGGCGTCCGATTTCACTACGAAAAAAGAGACTCTAGACACCGGATTCTAAAACGACACCTTAGCTTACGTTAGGAACCTTACGTTATAAGATAACTACATTTGCAGGTATTGATTGTCATCTCTAAAATCTTAGTGGCTTTGCGCTGTTACGTCCGCTTCTACTTGGGAAAGTGTCAGATTCAAAGCCAGTTGATGATTGTATTTTGTGGACAACATTTTCAGTGGAACCCATTTCTTCTTCTTCTTCTTCTTCTTCTTCTTCTTCTTCTTCTTCTTCTTCTTCTTCTTCTTCTTCTTCTTCTTCTTCTTCTTCTTCTTCTTCTTCTTCTTCTTCTTCTTCTTCTTCTTCTTCTTCTTCTTCTTCTTCTTCTTCTTCTTCTTCTTCTTCTTCTTCTTCTTCTTTCCCCTACTACTCCTCCTTTTCTCTTGCTGTCTTTACCTTATCCACCTCTCACCACGCTGTATATGCTTTGTTTTCTTTTATAGTTTAATCCACGCTTTTTTCATATTGTTCATCTCTACCTCTAATTCTTGTCTTGGTTTGTTTTACGTTTCATTTGAGAACCGTGGCATATCAGGGGCTAGCACACGAATTCAGCGCTGTCTCATGTTCTTCTTCTGCTGCTTGGCATGCCTGGTCTAGAGCAGTGTTCGGTGATCTCGACTTTCCAGTCCCCATTGTCATGTGATATTTTGGTGTAGTTGGCGTTGCTTTACATTGTTATTTGTTATCTAGGTGCTTAAGCTTCCCACGTGAATCTTACTATGACCATCTTTGCCTTTCTTCACTAGTATTTTTTCACATAAGATTACATAAGAATAATTGTTGTATACCACTTCTTCCGATGATATACATCATACATTTCGTTTGTCATTTCCTTACGGGTTTGATTCGTGATCTTCTAACAGCTGCAGCTCTAATTACTTGTGCTGATTGTATTCTCTGTCCATGATATTCTCAAAATTCTTCCAAAAAACCACATCTCCGTTGCCACTTCCTAATGATTTTAGTATTCACTGTTCAGTGTTTATGTTTTACTCATCTGTCATTGCTGTCACACTGCCCCAGTATTAATTTATAGTGGATTAGATTTCTGTGAATAATGACGAAAACTACGTGTCGTGCCCACAATTCGCAACACGTTGTTTATGGTTTTCCAGATGAACATTTAATGGAGCATGAGATACGACCGTACCATTATGTTACCGGGACCCCATGGAGAAAGTAACGAACAGCTACAACGTAGACCCCCCGAGCATGTCTAACAGGAGACTAAAGAAGGGTTGGTCTGAGCCTGGTTACCTGACATCGTAAATAAAAAGAAAATAGGCAACATCCAGTCAAACATGAAAACAGAATTTCCCTTAGCGATTTCATGCAATGTGTTGTGGTGGGATAGTTCCGTCATATTTTGTAGTCAGTCTTTCCCTGACTGTGACAAGCGACGAGCCCAGGCGTCAAACCCGCATCCGACCGTGCTCATGACATTACCAGTGGAGTTCGCTATTAACTTCGCTAGCGCGCCCGTCGGTCATACATGAACTGACTTATAAAGGGTTTGTCATGCATGGTTCTTGGCCTCTACTCCTTTTGAAGTCTTAAGGAGGGAAAAGATGTCTTACGACCGCTTTTCTGGCAAATGCCCCAGCTTGATCAGTTGCCCACAAAATTTTAATTATATTATGGTATAATAGTAATGCCGGTCTCCCTGGCGTAGGTTGTTAAGGGCGTTGTTCGTAATCCCGTATACTGTCGTACGAAACGTAAATGCACGAGATACGGCAGCGGATTACTTACGGGGGTATGTGAGCCGGTCATTCAGAAAGCTATGGCAAACTACTAAACGCAAAACTTGCCAAGATATCAACAGAAGCTGAAAAATGCTGGTGTTGACTGCAATGTCCTGTAAAGGATATGCGACAAAATAGTAATAAAAAAGGAAAATAAACATATGTATTCGACAAGAAGTCAATTATCATTAAGATTGGTTATAAAGGAAAACAAACACGGAAGCTGGGGTCGGGGGAGTAAAATATTTTGGACAAAGACAAAGTCTAAAAAAGATCATTGTGAAGGCAATTAAACCCAGCTGGCGAAGAATAGGACGACCGCAACGTAGATGGATTATCATAGATAATTTATACGTTACAATAAACCGGGCAAGACATATGGCTTAAGGCAGAGAGAGCATATAGTAAGACTGTTGTGCTGACAACGTTCTGCACAGGACAGGCCACTGGATGATGACGGTATTAATGTACACACCCTGCGATCCTTGCCGTTGCCCGGGAGTTCGTGCACTGAGAATATTGTTCGCTCGTATTGATTGAGGAAGATCGGGGCACTCATGGACTCGTATTGATTGAGGAAGATCGGGGCACTCATGGACAATACCCAGTTTCGTGAAGATAGTGCTGAAACCTACTAAGCCGAGTAATCCTCAAGAAGGCAAAGTACATTGTCTAATGTGTCCTCTGATGTCTTTTAGTCTTGTATGCGCGACAATCAATAACTGTAACTGGTATTCGCTTATTACTTTGATGGCCTGAGGGGTTCTTCGATTCTAATTTATGTTGTATAGAATAGGCACACTAACCCTAGATGTATATTTATATAATAGTATCTTAGTTGTTGTTTCTTCTTCGTCGTCTTTGTTAGTCATGAACAGGTTGTTGGTTGATATAAGACTGTATACAGCAAAGCTGTAATCTGTGGAAGCAAACTTTCTACCCTGTCGTACATGTAACTAGGACCAGATACACCGGATA
This sequence comes from Cepaea hortensis, assembly GCA_963921405.1. Lineage (NCBI taxonomy): Eukaryota > Metazoa > Mollusca > Gastropoda > Stylommatophora > Helicidae > Cepaea > Cepaea hortensis. The sequence continues at coordinate 91,008,734 of OY992877.1, read as the reverse complement.
AATATCTGAAATTCAAATACTGGACTTCCTTGCATTCCTCACAAATACACGTCACTCGATATCTACATGGAACATTTCTCATTCAGGGTCGGGATCTGCAAATATAAATAAGTCCAGTATCAGAATGACTGCTGGTGGCTTGTCGTCCCCGTTACGCCCATTCGCGACTGACATTCTTTCGCCTCTTAAATATCAGATACAGGGGTTAGTATGGCCGAATGGTTTAGAACGCGTGTTCTTAAACATCAGGTGTGCTGATTTCGAGATAAGGGGTTCAACCCCTAGAGCGGACAGTTGGACTAACATGTTGACGTCTCGTCCTTAACTTGAGGCCGTAAATTACAAGTACCTCTGAAGTTGGAGTGGGTTCGCCTGATGGCGAGGGACACTGGTAATAGGGAAAGCTAATCCATTTGTAAAATGCAGTCCAGTGCTACTAGAAGCAGTGTGTATGGACTACGCTTGAGTTCAAAGTGAGAGAGAGCAAAACAAAAATAAAACACACCCAAAAAAAAAAAAAAAAAAATCCACATAGTTAGATAAAAAAAAGTAAGATATTAGAAGACATACTGGACAACATAAAAATTGAACGCTTGAAGACACCCGTCAGTCCGCCTATCTCGTTTTGTCTTGGCATTCTACACCTAGCGTTGATACAACTAAATGGAACATTAGTACTTCCAGTAAGCAGAGGGACCCTGTTGCAGTCACATACTTCCGTAGCTTTTGGTGTCCCCTCTCACCATCTGACAACGTGATCGGGACAATATATTTCCTGTTTAACACACAAAATGGTCGCATGCTAAAGCTGGCCGATTTAATTGTCATATATTTATAAAAGCCAACTTTGTGCACAAGGACAGAAATGATAGTCGGTTTACAATTACCGTGGGTAGACCATTCAAATTACTGTGTGAATATGTGTGTTGTATATTTCAGTTTGAAGGGTGTATAGTGTTGCTTTAGTTTATGTTGTGTAATTACTGCAGTATGAATCTGGCGAGGTACAGCTAAGTATGCCAGGCAGTCAATAGTGCAATCTATTATTTGTGTTTGCATTGTTAAAATATACTACGGGAAATCATTGTTTTGAATATCCAAAAACATGTTGACAACATACACATCTCTGTGTATCATTATTTAGCCCTGAGATCATATGAGATTGTATTTTTTTTGCACGATGAGGATCATGATCTTCACCAGAAACTGTGAAATGTACGCTTTCTAGATAACACCATATTTTTGCTAGAAGTATTTTCGCCTCGCCATTGGTCTCGTCTGGAAGTCGTTATCCTCGGACATTGGTATTAAGATATATGTTTTTGAAGCGTGCGTGACTGCGTGTATATTTGACAGTCCCTCTGTTAGCTTTGGATGGGGAGACGAGTTACTTGTCTGGCCTCGGTTTCCTGCAAGTATAGCTGTACAATTTACGAACAACACAATTGCATAGGCAATTTTAACTGCCAAAATGGGCATCTAAGCGAATCGTGACAAGAGCGTCTCTTTTCTGTATCTACAAGTTATGTCTATAGTTCGTGGACATATCTATTCAGATGGATTATAGATCAAGCTACTGATGAAACCTTGTTAGTCTCTCTAGCTGACCGAACGTCGATAAAAATTGTTCCTGAGGAAAGATATTTCTTTATTTAGAGATGGCGTGTTCAATTTCCAGCCTGCCTATGACTTTCAATTCCAATATTTAGTGCAGTGGTTCTCAACCGGTGGGGAATTCCCCCCTAGGGGGTAATTTTAGTGTTTCCAGGGGGAATTAAGATTATTTCAAGATCGCATTAATACAAGAACCAGTTACTTGATATTGTTTTTCCCTCTAAATTTTACGGTTCTGTACTTTTCCCCTAATGAAATTCGTTTTATAACGTAAGTAGACCCGCAAGTCACGTTTTATGTAGATGTCTAGACTTGTTCTAGTATGTGTTATTATATTTAGCTTTCATGTTTATGTATACTGTGTAAGGGTGGGGGGATTTATAGGGAGGAAATTCGAAAGGGGGGGGGGGGGGGGAATGTTATTCTGAACACAGTCTCTGAACAATGGGGCATGGGCCAAAAAAGGTTGAGAACCACTGATTTAGTGTATCCTCTCTGCATGTGCCCCCCCCCCCCCCCCCCTGGTCTAGGGTAAGTGCCGATCCCTAACCGTGAATATATTTCCCTAGTCAGTTTCGAGTTGCTGCCCCTGTGGAGCATAAACCACTAGCGCCATTGCACACACACACCCTCACATACACAGACTCACACATACGCACTCATTTCCTGGTATTCCGACTACTGCAAATTTGAAGTTTAACCGCTCTCTTGGATCTGTCCACTGCGCGAAGAACGAAAATAGGAAATACAAACAAAAGCATGAGATCATCAATTTGAAGTTTCCAATGTCACTACCAAATGCTTGCCGGGCAAGTGGCCGATATGTCTGATACCACATATATCCTGTTACGTATATTCGATCATCACTAGGACTTTGGATTTTATATATATATATATATATAGAAGAAACACTGCGTAGCGAGTACATTGATATGCGGCTTTTATTGTTGAGCCTGGAATTACCTCAAGCATTTTTTGTTTAATCTAATAAAACTCGGCACACGAGCAATGTTACGGAAATCGTATTGAAAAGAAACAAACTAACAATCTATGCACACATTTCCAGCAACAGTCCTCAACGAACTCATCCATTCTTTTGCTATCCTCTGTACATCTTTTCATGTCCTACTTCATCTGTCTCGAATTCCCTTCTCTTTTTTTTTTTTTATGCCTCTTTCTGTGTCTTTTGCCCTATGGGGTACTGAGAAAAGACTTTCTTATAATACTATTACCATGTTTTCTCATTGTGTATCCTATCCAAAGCCAGCGTCTTTTCCCTACACCTTGATGCGCTGAAATTGCTGTTCTCGCCATCATCTCCGCATTAGTGATTATGTCGTGCCATAGTTGTCCTATTCTGCACATCTACCAATTAATTCATATTTCTAGCTTATTTGAAATTGTTTAGGTCGTTCTCCGTGTTTCTGACCCATACAGCAGCACTGACTTCACGTTAGAGTTCTATATTCTAGATCCGGTGCTCATTCACCAGAAACGCCAATGTTCCTAGTAAAGGTTTGTTTAAACAAAAAACAATTAATTTTCAGTACCACGCGTCTTGGAACAATTACGATAAAGAGCATCTTTACAAAGATCTTGCCTCCAGCGAAGTAAAATGTTGCTTGCTTGCTTGCTTGCTTGTGTTCGTTGGCTTGAGCTCCAACGCGAAGTCCTGTATGTCGGATGAAGGCATCCTGTTGTCCAACATCAGTGTGATGTCATACAGGACCTGAGTTTTGCGTGAGTATCCGTTGTCCCATGTCTGGCTTATTGGTGTGCAGACTGGTGGTTCCTCGCCGTACAGGCAGACACTCTCCGACTTCGGAGGAATCGGCGATCCTACTGACTTTAGCCAGGACCCCGAAGGGACCTGTTGCCCAGGACGCTCGACGAGGACGCGTCAATAGGTCTTGGCCAGTATATAACCCGGCCCTGGTACCTTGGAAACACCTCTGCGTCCCAAGTAAAATGTTAACTGCGAAAGACTTGAGGAACATCTTAATTCTTGATCAGTTAGTTAATTAGTTAGTCGACAGATCATCCTCATTGCACATCGAACCATTCAGTCCATAAGTGCTCAAATCTCCTCCTCAGCAAATCCCGCAGCGTGTAGCGGCTAACGACACCAGTTCTGTGTTGGTTTATCAATCTCCTTTGGCTTCCTGCTTAGTGTTCTTGTTTGGCCACACCTCTTTTAATTTGCTGTTCTCGCAGTCTGGCCATGGTTTTAGATTCACAGTCATCACTTGGTTCACGCAAAATTCTTACTTCTCGTAGAGCATTCAGAATGTCAGCCTGGTCCATGGCGTGTCCGCCCTCCACAGTTGCCTTACCTGCGAGTTTGTCAGCCCGCTCATTTCCTTGTAGTCTCGCATGCCCTGGCACGAAAATGAAACTAATCTTTGCCAGCCGAGACCGCTCCAGAGACAGCAAACATTCTCTTCGAATCCACCCCATCTCTATCCTCTTGATCATGCTCATTGAGTCGCTAAGGAAACATGCCCTAGTGAATGTCTGTGTCTCGAGCCATGTTATTGCTTTACTTACTGCCATGACTTCCATAGTCAGGCTACTTGTGGTCTCAGCAAAAGCACCAGAGTCCTCCTTCACAATTCTCCCTCCGGCCTGAGCCGTAAAGGCCCATGTGCTTCTCACATGTCGGACGACTGAACCATCTGTATAAATAACAGCATCACCGTCTAGCAAATTCTCGAAAATCAACGCTTGTACTTCCGCCTCCACAGCAGTCGGATTTTCTTGTCTGCATTTTCTGTCTAGTTGGATGCAAACTGAAAAGGACGTGCAGAAATCTGTTGGCACTTGTACCCACTACTCGCCAGGTTCTAAGTCCTCAAGTGAACACACCTGTTGAAGAATGTCTTCGGCTTGACCCATCCATGGCCGTCCTCTTTTTAACCTGTTGCCCTTCACCTTCATAATTTCACTATGCAGTGGATGTTGTGTGTTTGCGTTAACTCTGAGGTAGGCGCGTGCTCTGCAAACTTGTATTCTGTCTTCAATGGTTTGAAAATCAAGAAGGTAGCGCATCGCCCTGCATGCTGTATCTCTTGTACATCCAAGAATAATGCGCATAGCTTCATTCTGTATCCTTTCCATCTTTTCTATCTGCTTACGGTTGAGAGTCAGGATTGCCATCGCATACTCAAAAACAGACATGACCAGTCCCTCATATAGAAGACATATATGGGGCTGCTCACAGTTTGCTGCCGCCATCACCCACTTCGCAGCCAAACCCCTCTTGGCCTTTGTTATCACCTGGTCTATGTGCTCATTATAAGCCAGGCTTCGATCAAACCGCATCCCCAGGTAATTCATTGCCTGCGTTCTTTCCACCGTCTCTGAACACAGCTTTACAGCTGGTGTTGGAATGTTGACAGTATGGTTATTCAAAGAGAACCATGTCACTGGTGCCTTTGTTGGATTGACCATTGCCCCAGCTTCAACACACCACGTACTTATACGATTCAGTTCGGTTTGTAGTTCCACAGCAACCTGATCTCTATCCTTACCCTGACGACACACTAAAACATCATCGGCATATGACAATGTCCTCCCCGGTCCAGTGATCTGCTCTTTGGTGATTCTCACTGTGTAGGCGTTGAACAGTTCCGGAGATAATGGTGATACCTGAGGCAGGCCAGGATATATTGTTGTTCGTTCCGAAGTCCAACTGCCACATCTAAAAACTACTTTTCGTTAGAAGAGGGCTGCAGCGATCCAATTAAGGAGGAATGGACTTATTTTGAGTTCAAGAAGCTGAACCATTAAAAAATCCAATGGTACTCTGTTGTACGCGTCCTCAAGATCAATCGCTGCAGCAAAGGTTTCAATGCCTGAGTGGAAACCTTCATAGACACCACAGGCAAAAACTGCTGCATTGGTCCAGGTTTCTCTTTTTGGACGGGACCCACCCAGGGTAGATGGGAAAACACCTTGCTTCTCTAGCTGGCTTGATATTTTCCTGGCAATTAACTTCTCCAGCAGCTTGCCTATTGTATTTTGCATGGTTATAACTCTATATCCCTGAATTTTTGTGTGGTCTTTGCCAGGCTTCGGCAAGGGAATCAGATAGCTGTGTAACCACTCCTCCTTGATGCTAGCACTCCCTATACTGTTGTTGTACATGTCTGCTAGTTTCTCTAGCTCGTTGTCGGTACACATATTGATGTCGTCGTATCTTATGCCATTAGGCCCTGGAGCGCTGTTTTTTGATCGTCGAAGCACAGCCTTGATTTCTTTCACTGTCACTGTGTCTTTGATCAGTCAATAAACACACCAAGATGGTAACAAATTGTGCAGGTCAACAAATGATTATATATCCTAATTAAATTAACACATTAGAAAGAACTTGGAAGCACCAGAGATACGATTCCTGTGACGAATGTTGCGAATTCCTTGGACTGCCAGAGTAACTAACAACGACTGCCTGAAAGATGATAATGAAACTAGAACATTATATTCAACAATAAGAATTAGACGAACAGCTTTCTTTGATCATGTGATGAGAATAGAGGCATTGGAAAACATCGTGATAGCTGGAAAAATCAATACGGAGGAGAGGCAGAGGCAGACCAAGAGAAATGATACTGAATGGATTGAGACGGTGGCTTGGAGGAATACCATCAGCGGAGTTGATCCAGAACACCAAGGAACGAGACATGTGGAGAGACATGAACGCCTCCGTCAGCTGACAAGGCATTTGATGATTACACCCTGACCAATATTAAACGGTTTGCAAACAGTTCATACGATGTAATATATCGTTATGTAAAGGGAGGACTTGAACCCCGGAACACAGCGCTCCTGGTCATGTTCTTAAATCCACATCGAGGGGAAAATTCCTTTTTATATTTTAGTTGTTATAAACTCGGCATCTCAGGGTCACCAGACCTAAATGGGAACCGTAACATTTTCTGAGGAATTAAGACCGCCAGCGTTATATACACCATATCACCCATTGGTCTATACAAATATGAGAATAGCACCATATACCCAGTGTATCTCAAGGCACGGAAAAGGTCCACTTAATCACATTGTAATGGCTAATTACTAAGTAGGGTCGACTCAGCTTCGTTAAATGGATACCGGAACTTTTGTAGGGAAGGTGTGTGATGATGAAGAAATCTGACTATCCTCACTTAATACTGCTGCAGCCTAGTATATGTGAAGTTTGTTTTTCTCCCATCGCCGTCACAAACGTGTTTATTTAAAGTTTACGTTTTCATTATGACACCCGTATGGCTTCTGGTATGTGCCGGGATTTTTATCATTATTATTATTATTATTATTATTATTATTATTATTATTATTATTATTATTATTTTAATTCGGATTCATTAATAAAGTTTGTTTGTCAAGTAGCCTACAGGTTATGCTTTTTTTTTTTTAAATTCCTAGCCTTACTATGAATCGAACACACGTCATACGAAATGCCCTGACAGCCTGACCTCTCGATCACACTGTCTTTACTTTATTTAAAGCACAAGTCAGAAGTTACATTGATTACAGTAAGTCACACAAAACAGACATTAAGACATTGCGTAATGTTGCTGATGCCGACTAGGAATATCCTGCCAGGAATTATCCCTTAGATTAAGGTCTCTTGCCGTCGGCACGCAGTACACAAGCCGGGATCTCTGATAGACAAGAATCTTTTGCATTATCGAGGAGTGGAACTTGTGCCATCTGGTGTCTGTCGACCAGTAGCATCTCTTTTCCCGATTTAATTATTGTTATTGAAACAATAACAGACATCACAAAACTCCACATTAACCCTTTGGTGTTCAGTCTTTTTAAACAACAATAACAACAACAAAAATCATAAGTAACGTGTTGTTGGGCATTCACTCCAGAACCCAGAATCGCACTACATACCTGTCGATCATAGTGGAATTCGTGAAAATTATCAGTCTGTATCCCTATAGATAGGACTCATAACTAAAGGAAGGCCCAACATATGTGTGGGATGTGGATTTTGATATATGAGAATTATTTGCTTGTTTTGTATCTAGGGTATTATTTTTGATTCTCACTCATTTCATCACTTGAGGAGATCATGGAATTCTACCATAAACACAAGAGGAAAATACTTCAGTCCTTTATATAATTGTATTTATGTGTATGTTTCCATTCCCACTACTATCACCCCCTAATTTGTATATAGTGTTAGAGGACATTGATTGTTTACAATATATATAACAACACCTATTAAACAAACATCAATTGACGTGAACATCTACATTTGGACAAACAGTTCAGGAATTAAATCAAGATACGTGTGATGACCAAACTGAATTTCAGGAACAGGCATGAGATGATATGCATTATCATAAACACAGCACACTGTGATACCCCATTGTTCCAAAAACAATACAATTATATTCATATACTCAACAAAAACAACAATCATTATTTGGTTCTACTACCATTGAAAAATGTACAGATGTAAAAATACAATGGTCTGAGTTAAGAAAAACCAAACATATAAAACCATTTGTTTCCAACACCATTTACACTTCTCATATTAAAAAAAAATTTAATGAGATGGTGTCAGAATACTCAACACAAAATATACATTTCATACATAATATGAAACTGATTATTTAAATTATGTTTTCCTTTATTGTCCCGGTGTACTGTTCATTATACCTCTTTAATGCTTAGCAGATAATGTCCTTATTATCCGGGAACCGGAATTTTACTCATTCACTGTATTCTGCTCTTACAATATCCACTGAGTATTTCCTCCAGAGAATAGTATAATCCGAAATGGAATTTACACATAATCCAGAGTAGAATTTTCACATACACTCTTGTGCTAATGGGCGGTATCTTATTGAAATCGAGGCCTAAGTCAGTCTAATTTTTCAGGAGTTGTAATTCCCTACATCATCACATAGATGGAAAAAAAATTGACGACCGTTCAGCCGCTCTGCTTCTTGTATCAGAATCTCGACTTGTGGTACAATAGGATATTTCACACCCTCTCTCCAGTCTATTGACCATTCCACCCTTGATGATAGGAAATTAGGCCGACATGGGACCAGCATAGAGTCGTACGTAGATGAATCCATTTCATTCGCAGGAACATGCAGTGTTGAGCAACCTAGTTGGTAGCATCTGGAATTATATCCAGGATTGGTCTGCTGCAGGCAAAGAATTTACGAAGAATAAATCCAGCACATATTTGGGAGTCGCAAACTGTGGAATGATTCTTTCTGCTGTGTATGTATACACACTGACTCCACTACTTTCTTTCAGTGTCTTTGACTTGATATTTGAGTTGGTATTCAGTTGGTATTCAGGTCTCAGACCTTGGTTGCACTTTGCTTATTTCATACTCTTTCAGTGTCTTCCCATTGATGTTAACATCTAGAACATGGTGTTGATCTTGCCGCTGCATGACTTTTGTTGAAGGATTATTCATTGCTGAATAGGAAACTGGGAATGCCCCATAGTTTCATTGACTTCGCTGATTGATGATGCTTCAGGCGGTACCTCTCAGAAGTAAATCAGACGATACACTGTTGTCGGTTACTCTGTAGATCTTTATCTTGATAGATTTTTAGATACTGAAGTCCGTCCTGTATATTCCTACTGAAGTAGTACTTCATCACCAACGTTTTCATGCTTCTTCGACAATGTCATTTGCTGGCTATGGCAGATAATAAGTGCAGCAGTAAACCTTTATGTTTTTCTAGATCCAGACTATGTTTAGGACAGGTTGCCATTTATCACTTCTCACTGGCTGTTAACCCAGGATCCAGTTTAGTGATACTTCCAAAAACCACCACTTGCTTCTTTCTAGAGCTGGAAATGACAAAGGATACAACCCAAGCATTAATCCACTGTGTTATATTAACATGTTTACAACACAATTACAAACAAAAAAGGGGAAGGCGATCGGAGAGTCTTTCCAATGTGTTCCTTGTCCCTCGTCGCTTGTTGTTGAGCTATTCTAGCTCTTATTGTGAGTAAGATATCTTCTCACTCACTATTCTATTCTATGTTGTTACTGGGACTTTTGTGATGAGTTATCCATCCTTTCCATCCAGCGCCTTGATATTGCATCTGTCATACTTTGAAGAGAACAACCCAAACATAGGCCTTTTGTCTCTGATTCTTCGTCTTCTTTCCTTCGCGATAATCAGCATTAGCCAAAGCCAATAACCATATGGTTCAGCAATATATTCTTGTACACTGACATACACAAGGTTTCATACATCATCTCATCATGTCTCCACAGGAGTCACGTTACAATGTATATTCCCAACAGTAACAAACATGAACAGAAAATATCTCATACCGAGAACACATGTAAATCACCCGTATATAAATTAATGATAATCATAATAATAATGCAGGAGCCAATGTTTTGGATTTCCTCATTCGTCAATCCTTAAGATTATAACATATAATCTTCTTCTTCTTCCCATTTTCCTATAGAAGCATGAGGTTATTGAACGCTGGGATATAATTTACCAATTGCTGCTATTGTAAGAAAGGTTCTTATTTATCAGAAATAACTTATGCAGCATGGCCAGTCTTAATGTGGTTGGCAATTTCTCTATCAATATTTATGAAATGATTACATGTCCATCACACATATTGTGGGGTTACCAATATGTAAACAAGAAGATTTTACCAAAATTCGGCACGATAGCTCATGTTACAGATTAGCAGTTAGCAAAACTATTTCTCCAACATGAATTGGTTCATAAGATGCGTTAGAGTTATCATTATTCCGCCTGGAGAGAAAATTTGTGAAATGTCCTTATAGTGAACACTACAGTACATATAATATTTGCAGATTTATAGGCATTGTTCGTGATATAGTTTCACAATGCATAGAAGAGTTTAAACATAGGAATTCGAAACTGTAAGCATAGAAACATGATAGCGAGGGATCATGGTCCTTTGGTGGAAAACAATCAGGCTCTCATTTACAAGAATCATTGATTTATCATCTTAACAATTCTTATATTACACAATGGTATATGTACCTTATCAAAATACATGATTACATATTTCTAATGTATATTCAACATACCAAGTGCTCCAGAGAGTGAAATATTTTAGGGCTAAACTGCCCTCCCCAGCAGGGGAGGCTTAACGTGTGTGTGTCCTTTGTTCGCTTAACAAAAAATGGCTACTAATCCCTTTGTTTAAAATCTAGCCCCGGTCTTGGCCAGGTATTTGCCCAATCTCGGTGCTTTGATTCAAACTAGGGCCAAATAAATTATGACAGTACACAGGTCAAGTTAGCCTCGTTTTTCTCCCATAACGTATGGTACTTAACAAGTAACTATTAGGGATTTGTATTTTTAAAGCGTCAATAATAGGAGGTTCGTAGATACGTTTTAATATACCACAGTATGGAAGCTAGATAATTAGTTATGTGCAGGACTTGGCAATTCCTTGGATCAACCAGAACTGTATATAATCAGATTGCTACTGGTACTATTGGGGTTGGACCTCTTCGCTGGCTTCTGAGGATGAGAACGGAGCGCTTATGGGAATCCCCCGAATGCTGTGATGTCGGTTCCTAAATCAATCAATCAATCAATCAATCAATCAACCAGAACTGTATGTATCTTCTCTGCATTAGAAAAAAATCTTCTTTGGTGGAAGGGGATGCACGTGACCAGTATGTTCTTTTCTAGGCAACCAAACGTCAGTCAGGAGGAAGTTATGAATGGGTTAAAACAGAACTGTAAATTTGAGGACGTGTCACGAAGCAGACACCTGTTATGGATGTGTGATATGGTAGGGGCATGACATATTGTAGCCTGAATGCATGAAGGAATATGTGACCAGTTCCCTCACTTGTGTGTGGTGTTTGCCCATCAAGAATGATGGTAACCATTAATTTAATCCAAGTTGGATGAAGAATGACTTGCGCAATGAATTCTGATTAAAGTGAGGAAGAGTTGCATAATTCGTAGACCACACTCTCTCGCCTGAGCCATCTGAAACCAGTTGTAAGACAAGTCAAGACGACTGGAGACGAGTACAGGTGCAGTGGATGACAAGGGCGCTCTACGTGCCTTGCCGTGCTCATTACGTTCCACAACGCTTTACCGTAAACGCCGTCTTGCCTTTTGAATCACCAGTGATGTCGTCCGCGCAGTCTGCCGAATGCTGTCTTCACATGCTGGGTAGGCATACCCTTATTTACTTAACGAGACTATGAATGTATGCGTGTCGAACACCCGTCCTGCCTTGTTCATGACATTATCCGCGTAACAGTAAAAACTACGCTAACGCGCCTGCTAATTTGAGAATAACACTGACATACACTTCTTATTGTCGAGTTTACTGTATGTCTAAAATGCCATGCAACAACACTAATGCTTTATGAGAATCCCTGGATAC